>CCAG010009508.1:0-17026 GCA_001077435.1 Glossina morsitans morsitans
ACGATTAATTATAATAATATTAAAGTTAGCTTAGCCGAATTCACCAACGTCGATGCGCCGCGCCGCTGCTACATTACCTTTCTTTTACAAACAACAACAGATTTAATAGAATTAAAATTTTAGGTTTAATAATAGTGGAAGCAACACAAACGGGGAATAATGCAACAAAAAAAAATTGAAGGAAAGTGATGCAAAAAAAAAATGAAAATCGAAATCGCTTGGTCCCGCTGGACTGATTTGGGCCTTTTCTCTGGAATTTTCTCCTTTCACTTATGTTTTTTCTCTTTCCTTATGTTTTTTTCACAATGTCTCGATCGTTCTTAATTTTTTTTTTTATTTTGAATTTTTAGGTGTTACTCTTTCATTAATTAATCTTAAGCTTTCAACTTCCATTGTCAGCCTGGTCTTTAGGCTTTAGGAGTAACACATAGTTTTGCAATTTCAATAACACTAATATTGAGTTCTTATTTGCGTTTGTGCAAACGTGCCGCCACAATCCAATAATATTGGACGAAACTTGAATCTGCAGCCTACGTTGTCTTAAAAAAAACATTCGGCTTAACTTTTAGAAGCCTCAAGATTTGAAGACAAAGCTAGTCAGTCTTTACACATATGAAGTTTTGATGTTAAGTTATATACGTTGAACACAATGAGTAGAGAGCACTTTTTTTTTTCTTTATTGCATCATAAACACGGAAACAGGCTTTGTAATTAATAAAAATGAGAGTATTTCAAATGTTTGTCTAATACTATTTTTCGTTTTTTGAAAATATATTGCTTTGTGTAACGATAAATAATTCAAAATCTTTTTTTTCACTAATTTACTTTCAAGACCAAAATTCCAACTCCCTCAAAAAATCTTTTTTCTCCCCTTTTATACTTTTTTTTCCTTCCTTCTTTCCCTTGACAAATAAAACTTTTTATTTATTTAAATTTTTTTTCCTAATTTTTTTTATTGTACAGTGCCTATTACAATTTTTCGTCAAAAAAAACAGTTTTAATTCATATATTTCATTTCTGCGGGTTTAATTTAATACGATTTCTCCGAAAATGCAACAAACTTGCCAGAGTACAGAAATTATGCAGAAAATTTGTTCTTTTGTTGTAAAAGAACTTTATTTTAGATAATTTTGATTAATAAGTAAACACATGAAGTTCTAGAGCTCCAATGTCTGCACTTTTTGCTGTCATGGTTATTGTTGTTGAGCATAAAATAATTGCTTTATTTTACACAGATTTTATCGCTGCGAACAAATTGTACGGTTTCTATTATTTGAAAATAAAGAAAAAGAAATATACGCCTTTCTTGCCCTCATATTCTCTCTTCTTTACTATCATAATGTCCCATTATGATCGTCTGCCTCATTTCGTTCTACTAGTTTATTTAGTGTGCAAATCTGTGTGTGAATATATGTTTTCAAACAATTTGTTGAATTCAGTTTTGTAGTGATCGTTAGTTTCGTGTTTGCACAATCCTTACATATAAATAATATAGAAACCTGCTTACGTAATTTTCAAATTTTATAATTACTGTAATTTAAACTTCAACCTTAACTTTTGTTGTCTTTCTAATTTTATCTCTATGCCTACTTGCGAAGCCGTGCACATGGTTATAACTTTTAATACATGTTATGAACTTAGCAAGAAGAAATACTAAGCAGTATTTAGCAATTTTACCGGTGAAATGTTTAGCAAAATTAATATACCTAATTTGTCCACATTGCATTTCCGCTAGAACATTCTTAAAAATCTCAGAAGATCAACTATACCTCGAGTATATTCACGTACCAAAAATAAATGTTTGCATTTATTAGTTAGATTGTCTTCTACTTAATCAACAAACGGCATTTCAAACATAAAGTAGGATAACACGAATTACAGTCAAATATAAAATTTAAAAAAAAATGCAATTGCCCCATTTTATATATTACAATGACAAGAATTTTCTTCAGAAAAAGGAATGTATACTATTTTGCAAATTTCGCAGAATTATTTCAGAAGTGCATTTCACTTTCGGGGCTGTTGAATATTAATTTGAGGCTTGGTAAGTATATGTGCAGGAGGTTTTGGAGAATGGGCAACCTGCGCTGCTTGTGGAGTGTAATCGCTGTTTCCTTTGACGGGAGCACCGCTTATGGACATTACGTTAACGACAACAGGTTGCTACAATTAACAAAATTAATAGAAAATATAAAGAAAGCGGTATCGATATAGAATACTGTTAGGCCTGTGCAGTCCTCGGCATCCTTTGGAAGACGTTCAATGGTCGGTTGTTTATGTTGCACAATACGCATGCCACCAGCTTTGACTAATGAAAAGAGATAATTTTTTAATAAAATCCCATGCAATATTAAATGTGCCTAAGATCAGAAGCAGTATTAGTATTGTATGAATGTGTTAGATTTAATTCAATAAGCACTAAATTTATTAAACTTCTTTTTTTATTTTAAAGCCATTTGATGTTGATATTAGAGCTTTTCAAGCGATAAATTAGCAAGCAGCCTTTTATGCCTACCTGCAGGCGGATGCCCAGCTACTAGATTTACTTGCTCATCAGCCATTTTGGACGATAACTGCAATAGTTTTATTTTAATCGATTTTTCCTTCTTATTTAGTTAGTCGTTAACTATTAAAAATTAAAAGTTATTGTTTTTTAACAAGTCTTTGCTCAATGACACGACTACACTTTTTAACTGTTTGAGTGATACACTCTTTCTTCTTTTCTTTACTTTTTTCTTAACTTTTTCACGAATGATAACATAGTTCTTATGAATTTGAAAAATGTACTTTCAGGAGGTAGTGAAAGTACCTTTTTACAATTATGAGCAAAATAAATTTATTTAGAGATTTTTTATTAAAATGTTACGCCAAATTCTTTTTATTTGATATGTTCAATATACCTGGTATGTAAAATTATTTGAAATAGTAATCAAATATAGAAGAATGTAAATGGACACAACAACCGCATTACTTAACAACCTCCGTAAATCATACCGAAACGTCTCTTTATAAGCAAGTACATTTTTTCTTCGATTTGAAAGTCAGCTGTCCATTTGTTATGATTGTCTTCACCAAATACCAAAATATATCTTTTAAATTTATACACATTTTGTGATGAAGTTGAACATAAGCAATTCCCGAGGAAATCGGCTCAACATGCGGAAAATTTACTATTGCTAAAAAAGTGCAAGATTGACCTATTGAAGCTATATAATAAGCTTAACAAACCTTGCACTTAAAAAAATAAATTTATTTTTCTATTTTTTAAAACTTTTGAGTTACCACCTCTCTCCAATTAAAAAATTTATTGAAAATATAATTTGTATGAAAGATCAGCCAAAAATTTGAATAACAACTATTCAATTTTTCAACTTGGGTCTATTAGAAATTTGATCGTCATTATTATTTTTTTAATACGTCTCATATTTCTTTTTTACACTTGAAGTTAATTTATTTTTTCATTTATGGACGCAGTGAAATATTATGTTGGAGCGAAATTTTAAGATATAAAATTAACTCGATATATACGACGGACGACTGTGCATATCGTAAGTCATCAACGGCTAAACCAAAGATACGAATCATCTGTATATCGACATCTATAAAAGGTTTACGTGATGTTAAACGATTTGTTAACAACGACAGCAACTCGTACTTTACTGCAAACTCGAAATTTAGTCGGTTGCCGTTCTAAGTTGTTTATCATTTGTTTTGGTTGTACATTTCTACAGTAATATTAGGTTTGGGATCGCTATTAAAATATATCAGTATTGATTCATTAATTATCGTAGCAGCATTACCTGAAAGCATCGTGAAAGGCAAGGTTCATAAAGAGTTATAATATGCTTTAATAAGACGGGCGTCGGTAAGATATTTATCCAGCTTTTTGGCTCGATCTGCTTTTATTCACATAAAGTAAATATATAGAAAAAAACTTTTTTGTTGCGTTTTTTCAAAATTGTCTTTTCTTAGTAATAGAAATGTCCCGGACGTAGTCTATGGGTTTTAAAGCGTTGGAATTACTGGAACGACTAAGCCATGAATTTTGATAGTCCAATTCACAACCTGGGTTTTACCGTTACAATGAAAACCTACATTAATTAATTACAGGCACTGCTTCATGTCTTTATTTCTTCGAGTGCAATGACTTGTGAAAAGTAAACTATAAATTTTATAATTCAAACTTGTCATTTAAAATTTTCCATAAATTTGTAAATGAGCGCGAGAATACATAGGGAAAGAACAACCTGGCAAAGTAGATGGCTTGGGTCTCACGGAAAGCAAGATATATGTGTACAAGGGAGAATAACCAGAATTCAAGGTAGTCAAAACTAACGTAATGTATACATGCATAAAATGTATGAAAACAAAGCATTCCAAAGCATACCAGTTGCAATACACAGGTTTTTGTGCTGTTACCAGTTGGTTTGTTTTTCCTTTAGCGTATATTACACGCAAAATAAGGTGACTAAATGTGACAAACGGTGCCGTAAGGATTGTTAGTTTATGATCTAGTATTGCAGAAAAGAATGCAGAAAATTATACATTTTTGGTCTTTTTATTAGTTAGGATTTTAATGCACATAAATTGCTATTTATTTTTGTCTTTATAAATCTGAAAATAACTTTTTAATATATTTAACTTGGCAACATACTGGATAAGATTGTAATGGTTTCGTTGTGAAGGTAGGACAAGTCGAACGTAGGAAACCTAAACGTAGCTACAAGATGAGAGGGCGAACTATTATTAAATGAACAGACGACTAGGAACTAGACGAATGCCTGGCATATAAATGGCGAACTTTTTCATCAATTTTTCTTTCAATTTTAATTGAGACATAAAACCTGCTAACGATTTGGTTTTCAAAGAATTTCATTTCCGACTTTTAGTTTTAATTACTTATTCTTGTTCACTTTTTCCCCGAAGTAGGAAAGAGTTAGATTCAGAGTGGATTTTATATTTTTCACTATTGGTATAATTTTTGCATGTTGGTGGAAATCTGTGTCACAAAATTTTAAGTAGGAAACATTTATTCCGAGTTGAATATTGAATTGAATAATGAAAGAATTTGTAAAGCCGATACGAAATATGACGGTACGCCTGGAGTAGCATAAATTAATAATATCTCATAGAAAAAAACTCTAAGTCAATAACCCATGCGGAAGCTAATAAAATATTGCGCATATTTCAAAACAATGCGCAAATAAGAAAATTATTCCGTATACCTGTAGCATTTTCATTGTCTGTCCGTTTGCTCGCTTTCGGCAACCATAATCAAATTGATAGGTAAAGGTTATATTGCCCGGCATGGTCTGTGTTGAATGACCTTTATTTTCATTTTGACCTTGTAAATTTTTTGGCTCGAAGTTAATTATTATTTTTTATTACGACTTTTCAATATTTTAAATACGTACAACGATATTGTTTTCTTAAAATAAAATAATTAAACCAATATAAGTGACCATCAAACTACCTTGTATGTACCCTCGGTGTAGAATCGCCTAACGTGATCTTGGATGACTGATTCCGAAGATTGAACTTTCGATTATTATATTCTCTATCCACATACGATAGTCCGAAGATCAGCACCAGGAGAACGTGCGTATTCTCTGTTGATGTAAGTATATACGAATGTATAAAAAGCGTAGTTTTCTCAGTATTCTCGTGAATTAGTTCTTGCTTAAAAAGCGCTGAACACAACGGCTGCGCTTACACTATTTTTGTTCGCTTTTGTTAGTTTGAGAACTTTTATTCGATTCTGCTAGTATGAGAAATTTTTGATCGATTTTGCTAAAGTTAGAGAATTTTTGTTCGATTCTGTTAGTATGAGAAATTTTTCTTCGATTTTGTAAGTTTGAGAATTTTTATTCGTTTTTGTTTGCTTTTACTAGAAGGATTTACTAGGATGGAAAGTCGTCTTGATGAAGGAAATCGTTCTTTAAGGTGAGCATAATTTTGAGTACGAAATATATCACAGAGATTTCAAAGCTTGGGTTACAGCCTCCTTAGAGAGACACGTTTCGAAATTTGAGATGTCTCAAAAATCTCTTTTGGAGTTTCGAGTGTGCCCGGCATTGTATGTACAGATGAAGATGTGTTTGACGTGTTTGCTTCTGTTGAGTTTTGCATGTATTTAATTATGGCGAAGTTTCTTAATGTTAATTCAGAATTTACACGTTATAGTTAGCTTTTAAATATAGATATGTACCATTTTATTTTCTTCCCTTCTTATTTTTTAGGAAAAGAAAAATTTATGGCGTTATGTTACTCTGTAAGAAATTCTTTTGTTTTGGTTCAATTTGAAACACGAATAAAAGTTTCCACTTGAAAGCTCATACACTGCCAATAAAATTTTTGGTTACTTGCATTTAATTTTCTTACGTTAGTTACAACTATTTCGGCTTATAACGAAATTTTTACAAAGTCGAAATTTATTAGTTCAAGAAGGCTTCCTTAATATGTTCATATATGTTGTATATGATCTATAATTACTTTCACATTTCTAGTTTTGGTATAATTTTTAATGCTTATAAATTTTCTTTTATTAGAATCAAATATTTACCTAGAGAAACATGGGACAGCAAGTTACATCCATAAACAAAAATAATAATTTTTATTTTTCTGTTTTTATCTTAGACCTATTCACCGTTTTCTTTACATATTTAGATATATTAATTTTGCACCAATATTTACGTTAAGCAATCTGCATTTATCCAACTTGACGTCGCTGTTCTTATTCATAAAAAAAAGGAAAATGTAGATCAAAATTATTCGACATACCACCTTAGTTTTTATATTATTTTGATGTTGTAAGACTAAGATCTCAATGTTAACAATTGACAAAATTTGACGATAAAGTAAAGATAAGTTTGAGCCTTTTTGTCAACTGGCGCGAAGGTTAAATCAGTAGATAATATTGCGATCGAAAAGGTAAACGTTGCAAGGGCTTAAATCGCACGAACGATCGTAGTAATAATATTTTATTTGATCTATCTCGGACTTGCGTAGTATTTTCTTATTCATAGCTTTGCTTAAGAATACTTAACGTGAGTGTAAAGAATGATGAAATCTTTAGAATTAAAGATATAAGACTAACGCTTAATTTAAAGTAATTCAAATTCACGATTAACAAAGTATAAAGATGTAATGAAAGTAAGTAAAAAAGTTCGACGGTTATACTATTTCACAACTTGATCCGAAGACTTCTACTTAACGACTGTGCGGCTTTAGAATTTTATTTTCAGTTAACAACTGACTGTTGTTTCGCTGTATATCTCTGCAACGTTACTTATTTCGTTTTACACTTCTCTTTCAGCTCTCCACTTTTTACAGCTCTTCTAAGCATCTATATTTTAGATAAACATTTATAAAAATTATTGTAATCCCAAATCAGCGTAAAGTAATAAAAGTAACAATAATATTATAAATAAAAATAATAAGTACGTTAAAAAGCAGTAAATAATTCTAGGAGGCCTATCGTAATTGTATTCTTTGCCAAGCTCATTTAATTACGTTACCGAGAACTGCAATTCGACGCTTTTGAAGTGTGGCATTTGCTCTTCTTTTTTCCCTTACATTTTTTGTTTATAGTAGCTTTTATTATGTTACTGTTACTTTTTCAGATTTAAGAAATCTCCAAACAACTACATAGCGCTATAAAATTTCAGTTTAGGGCATTCAGAAGAGGAAGCTTTGCCTGTAACTGTCTTTTTATTATTTTCACTTTTCAATTCAAAAACATAGATGTTGAATTTATCTATTTGTAGCTTTTTCACATCGTATTTACTAGCCATGTACGGTTCTTTGGACAGCCAGCCTTTTTTTGTTGTCAGTTCACTCCCGTAGCTAAGGAAGGGTTTGTTTTGTAATTTTTTATTTATTTATAACGAAGTTCAGTTGAAATAAATGAAATTAAAATAAATAACATTCAGTTTGGCAATTCTGCGTTCGTAGCCAATGTGTAATTTTTCGTTGATAGTAAGTTTTTGCATTATTTTTATAATTAAATACTTTTGTTTGTAATGTTGTCAAAGTTTTCAGATATATTAATGGGCATAATTGCAGGTTTTCATCTTAGTTATATGTCCGCTTTATGTTTTGTACCGTCCGGGTTTTTATAATATCAATTCTTGTTTAACAAATTTTCTAATTTCTTCTTGGTTTTGTATGCTGCTGCTTATGCTTGCCTTCTTGTTTCTCACACACCTTTAATTGCTTAATCTGCCAATTAAGGCGGATTTTTCTTTTTTCTTAGATACATTATCCAATCTGCGTATTCCTTGTTTTTACTCCTTACGAATGTCGGTATAGCAATAGAAGAAAACTTCCCTTTTTTATTTTTATCGTATTTTCTTTGGGTTTCTTTGGCATTCAACTAGGATGGAATGCTTGTACAAATCCGGTGTCGCAAAAGCAGATCCAAGTTCTGAACGTTGCGTAGTCTGTTAGTTATGTGTAACGTTTATCGGGAATCTACTCTTCAAGGGAGTAAAATTGCTGTTATCTTAAACTATCGAAAACCTATCGCATGTTACCGGCCTGGCTCGTCGGATGGGATGGGTGTGAAAGATCTTATCTAGGTTCAGAATAATCTTATAAATTTTGTTACTAATGCTTCATTAATTTATCTAACATGCTCACATTGAATTTGGAAAAAAAACTATACGGAAGAAACTAAAAAAAAGAATTCATAACTGTGCTCTACCCATTCTGCCTATCCCTCGCCACTTAATCACACCCCACCTCCCCCAGGAAGTCTCACCAGTTTTCAGGCGTTTCAATAATAATACATATTTTATTTTATTCTTTTTTTTAAAGGAAAATTAGGTAAAATCACAAAACAAATCGTATTTAGCTAAGATAAGATATAAATTCACAAGAATTTCTTTTCTCTCTTTTTCTTTTTTTTTTACATCAAAAAAAAATCATGACATTTGTTTTCAAGGATTAATTATAATAATATTAAAGTTAGCTTACCCAAATTCCAACGTCGATGCGCATCGCCGGTGCTACATTATTTTTCTTTTACAAACAACAACAGATTTAATAGAATTAAAATTTTAGGTTTAATAATAGTGGAAGCAACACAAACGGGGAATAATGCAACAAACAAAAAAAAATTTGAAGGAAAGTGATGCAAAAAAAAAAATGAAAATCGAAATCGCCTGGTCCCGCTGGACTGATTTGGACCTTTTCTCTGGAATTTTCTCCTTTCACTTATGTTTTTTCTCTTTCCTTATGTTTTTTTCACAATGTCTCGATCGTTCTTAATTTTTTTTTTTATTTTGAATTTTTAGGTGTTACTCTTTCATTAATTAATCTTAAGCTTTCAACTTCCATTGTCAGCCTGGTCTTTAGGCTTTAGGAGTAACACATAGTTTTGCAATTTCAATAACACTAATATTGAGTTCTTATTTGCGTTTGTGCAAACGTGCCGCCACAATCCAATAATATTGGACGAAACTTGAATCTGCAGCCTATGTTGTCTTAAAAAAAATTCGGCTTAACTTTTAGAAGCCTCAAGATTTGAAGACAAAGCTAGTCAGTCTTTACACATATGAGGTTTTGATGTTAAGTTATATACGTTGAACACAATGAGTAGAGAGCACTTTTTTTTTCTTTATTGCATCACAAACACGGAAACAGGCTTTGTAATTAATAAAAATGAGAGTATTTCAAATGTTTGTCTAATACTGTTTTTCGTTTTTTTGAAAATATATTGCTTTGTGTAACGATAAATAATCCAAAATCTTCTTTTTCACTAATTTACTTTAAAGACCAAAATTCCAACTAACTGAAAAAATCTTTTTCCTCCCCTTTTATACTTTTTTTTCCTTTCTTTTTTCCCTTGACAAATAAAACTTTTTATTTATTTCAGTTTTTTCTAATTTTTTTTTATTGTACAGTGCCTATTACATATGCGATAGTAATACCGGCACTCGAAGTGTGCTAATATCACGGCAGAGCCACATTAGTTCTGACTGCAGAAAGCGGGGCACAGAGCTTTATTGTTCTTCTGTGGACGAAAATGGGTCTGTCCGAAATAGGCAAAGAAATGTCGCGGTTTCAAGTAAGTTTGATAAATAGAAGGCAACATACGAAGAGTGCAGTTACTTGGAATGCTCAGCTGCGTTTGGGAAAGCATCAACAAGTAGTATGGCCTCAGCAGCAGATAGGCAGTATTACGTTAAGTAAATTAAATCAAATAAACTCCAATGCAAGATATAATATTTCAAATTACCATCTAAGTCAGTAGGTAGAAGACAAATATGTAAATACTAACCAAATGTGTTTAATCAACACAATAAAATAGTGAAAAGTAATGCAAAACATATAAGAAGAAGTAACGTAAAAAAAAAAAAAAAATTTAGGGCATAAATAAAGAAAGAAGCATTTACACAACAATCACAGAAACAAACTCGCAACCAGTATAAACCAAAGTTGTAAGTGACCCCCAAGCCATTGCAAACATGCAAAAGCTTAGCAACCAGTACAGTAAAAAGCACCAATTAATTTTTAAATCACAACGAGGTATTAAGAATAAAGGTTGGTTTAAGGCAAATCGCGCGTATTAAGGAAAAGTGTTTTGATAGATTTTAAACATTCCGATATTGAGATTAAGTGATAGACATCGTTTAGGTTTCTGCAAACAACTCTGAACGAATTAAGCAACTCATAATTATGTTTACATTGAGTAAGCTCAACGAACATAAAGTTCCTAGAGAAGCGATTAGGAACATTTAAGTTTATCTCACGAAGTCATGCGGGCGCATTACTATGAATTAACTTAATTAAGAAGGAAACACCGAGAATAAATCTACGTTTCTTAAGTGACGGCAAGGATAACAGAAGCAACTTATTTCCATAACGAGGCAGAGAGACAAGCGGGTCTCATTTGTAAGGGCAAACAGCAAGAATTGCTTTTGAACTGACTCATTTGAATTTACATTACATGTATAGGAAGAAGACCACACAACAGACGCATATTCACGTATTGGTTTAGCATGCATAGCTTTTTTGTAATGTGAAGATCCTTCAGCTCTTTAGACACCTCTTAATGAAACCAAGCGCGGACTTAGCTTTACTTAAAGGGAGTTCAATGTACAATTTAAATCTTTGGTGGAATAGAACCCCTAAGTCGATGAACGAAACTACGGTATTCGAGTTGTGTGAATCGACGAAATATTCAGTATAGAATGATTTCCGTCTTGAGAAAGAAAGCTTGTTGCATGTTTTTAGACTTAATTTCATAATATTTAACGAGCACTATATAACCGAATTCTTTAAGTCAATTTGAAGCTGATGCGATTGCGGTTTCAAGGAGAAGGAAGAAAACAGTTTAACAATTAGATATTGCTAGATTTAATCACCGAGGGGAGATCGTTAATGCATAAATTATATAAAAGGGATCCTAAGGAGCTGCCTTGAGAGACACCAGACGTCACGGTGCTGAAGACGTTAAGCAGAATCTTGAATGATTTGCTATGCAAATAGGGGCGTATCCATTTCAATAAGTACAAAGGAATGGCAGAGAACCAGGGTTTGAAGATCAATAAGGTACGGTTAACTAAGTCAAACGCTTTACGACATCCGTGCGAGAGCCACTACAAAAAGTCTTGAAAACATGGCAAGTAAACTCTAAGAGATTCGTGACAGTAGATCTTCCTTTCCGAAAACCATGCTGGAATAGAGACTTATAAGATTTGATAGCAAAAGCTAAATGCTGAGTAACAATCCCTTCAAACAATTTATGTAGGATAATCAACTTCAATATTTGTGAAGCGGAATAAAAAACTACTCTTCCAATAGGAAAAGAAAACACCTGATTTCAATGCCTGATTAAAAATCATCGAAATAACACCACATAACTCGACAGAGCATGATTTAAGTATACATGACGGAGTCCCATCAGGTCCAGGCGTGCATCTACATTCCAGAGAGCTTAAATCATGTAAAACATAATTTTCTAAAATGCCCAAGTAAGAAATCAAAATCGAGCTAGATATCGGATACGGACAGTTGCCAGTTGAATCGGAATTGGCAGTTAAAAAATTTCGTCGGAAGTATTAAGCAAAGAGATTCGAGGTTTCAATATCATCAGAGAACTAAGAGCCATTGAAGTGAGGATTTTATCAAGTGAAAGTATCTACAATAATATTGGTGGTTGAGGTAATTAAATCTATGCCTTGATGCAGGATAACCGAAATATTCGCAAGCAGAAGCACTTTTCATAAATGTTTTGAAAAGTTCATTTTTCCAATTTTTGCAATATTTAATACTTTTGTTAAACCATGGCGGGCACCGGCTTCGAGGGCGACGCTGTTTGATCGGAACGGATGCAGAAATAAGTAGGTTTAATATATCATAGAACGAAGACAGTAAGGTTCCAATATTTCCAGCAGAGAAATCAAGGATAATGTGTGAAATATGAGATTTAAGCAGTAAAATATTAGTAAAAATTACAATATTTATTCGGGGAAGTTGGATTTGACAGGTTAGAGTAGTTCAAGGCATCATCATGCCTGTAATAAAAGGAAATACAAATTGATGAATGATATGGATACTCAGGTAAACACAAATTGCACAGCGATTTATAACAATCTGTGGCAAGTTGGCAAAACAAAGTTCGAGCGGTCTGCCATTACAATTAGGAGTGAAGTGAAGTGTCAGATGTTGAAGTGAGGACCATACAGCCAGAATTATCAGTGTAACAGTACAACACAAGTGCCTTGTGGCAAATTGAAGTCCCTCAACGCTGTAACTATATCAGTAGATTTAGACTTTTCGGCAAGCTCGCAAATGAGGCCAGCATATTTCTTATAAATAGAGATGTCCCTAAGTTAAGTATAACCTGTTTATTGGCAATTTTTGTCTGAAAGGTAATAAATTCAACGTTGGGGGGAATATGAAATTCAATTGAACGGGACGGGACTGCAGCAGAGATGGCAATTAAAACACCACTACCAGTGCGATCCCATCGATCCTTTCTGAGAGGCTGGAAAGAATTGTGAACGGATGTAAACCAGGTTTTAACTAAGTTTCAGTGAAAGCCCAACAGGAAAACTCCGTGACCACTGAATTTATGAAAGTAGAGAAAATTTTTGAGTTTAGGCCCCTAACATTTTGTTAAATGGTTGGCCTGGAGAAACATTTAGTTTTTTGAGGGTGAAAGAATTACCGAATTAGAATTATGGGGGTCTTACCACAATAGTTTGTTTAACAAAATTTCGATGATTTCAGTTGGAACTAGCTTCGTAAAAGACGAAATAGCTGTTGAGATGGAGTCAATTTAAACATATTAACACGGTTCATATTGACGGATTGGACTTTTACAGCAAGATAACTTTTTATGTTATCCTTAGATGTTTCAGACATCGGTCTTGAAACGTGTCCTTGTGGATGGTACTGCCGTCAAGCAGAAGTCGTCAAGTATTAGAAACGATAATATCTAAAGGAAGAGAACTTTGAGTTGCGGTGAAAATAGATAAAGTAATTACACTTAGTTGTGCAGTTTGTGCGACTTGTCTAGCATAGTGACCACCAGACACACCCTAACAGCCAGGAGGAGAAGCAGATTTGTTAATTTTATTAATATTCTTTGGAAACGTAGACAGAGTAATGCCAATGGCACCACTGGCAAGGTATACCATTGCACCTTCAGCATAGCTAAAACGAGAAGGGCTTTCCGGCTTATTTACACCCTTCTTTTTACCAGCCGGCTCAACGATTGCGGAAACGCTAACGTTCTTTGTAGGCTAGGATGGAGCACTCACATGAGTCGATCAATCAGATTTAGGCAATGGCAGGGCTGAAGTACCACAAGCTGCATTACTAGTTGGTCCTTCTTATGCGTGGGGAAAGATAAGTTCTCTGGATAGCGGCACTGATTGAACATTGATTTAATTTTTTCAAATTTTTCGAACAATGTCAAGAGATTTTTACTTAATTTAGAAAAATCATTCCTTGTCTCTGTGAAAAGCTTATAAAAGTTAATATCCCGTTGGGACATGACCAACATAATCCTTTCGAAGGATCTAGGACGGCGTCTGCAGCACGGCCAGAGTCAGGCTCTGTTTTGGTTTGACATAATCGGAATAAACAGTCCATGTGCAAAAGTAACAGAGAAAATAGGATTTGTGAAGAAAGAAAAACAGAAAAAGTTTGTTAAATATTCAAAAACGATCCATTAAGTTAGCAAACTTCGCACTATTTAACAACGCAGTAAACAAAGAGAAAAATTGCAACCGCCGCAAACCATGGCAGACGTTTGGAAGCAAAACACAAGAAAGAAACTTTTTGACGAGAGCACGAAGGCTGTCGCAAAAAGCAAAACGATCTCAACACAAAAAGTTCATTATGTTACAATAAATTTAAACATTTTTGAAACTGTATAAGGCAATAAAATATAACAGAAATTACAAAATTTCTACACGCAAAGTAAAAAATACAACTACAGCGCGCACGCAGAGTTGCCATACCTGCTACGAATTTCGTTTTTCTAAGAAACGTTTCGTATCGCTAATCGTGGATATTCTTTTCAAGATAAATACACTTGCACGTTTTCACTACAAGTTTCTTTATTTGCAATCAATTTCTGCAAGAGTAGCGTTATTTACATTTTACTTTGGCGATACCCTCGACTTCGCCACTCTAATATTCTTTTTCGACTCAAATGTTCTTGTCCGATTGACTCTGTCTTCCGCAAATAGTCTATTTATATACATTTTTACAAGCATATTACCATAACTTAAGTTCATGGCGTCGTTTTTAATCCGTTAACATGTTTTTCCGCTAATCATTTTTCTCTAGGGAATTTATTATTTGGGCAAATCCATTAGTTGGCACGAACTGGATTCGGAATTTTCGTAACAATAATTACATTATAAGTGTATATGAACAAAAACCAAATTTAAATTGTACTGACGTTCCAAATTGTATTTTTTAAAAGTGAAGCAAAAAACATGCCTTGGGCATAAGATCAGCCCATCCTTTCGTTTATCTCACAAGGGTTCCGTCTGTGGGATAAAAATTAAAATCCCCTTATTACTTCGGAACTATGCATCCCACTAATGGCACCTGCGTCAGTCCGTTTACAGCCTTCGACCTTTATATCCTTTTTGGATATATACTTTTTTGTTACACAATAGGGGCAAAACATGCGATCAGATCGTAGGCATCACATTCTACAAATTTTGTACTAATCTTCTTAAAATCCTTTTTCGTCTCCATAAAGAGCTTATGAAAGTTTATGTTTTGCCTCCTGTAACCAGAATATGAAGGCAATTCTTTCGTTGGATTCAAAGAAATCTGCGCAGTGAAATTCAAAATTCGCGAAAAGTTTAACAAGTGCAGGATTCGATTGTAGTCATTGTATTCAACGCTTAAAACTAACTAAAGTTTCAATGATAGGTTTCTGCCAATTTATCGAAACATTCTAAACTAATTATTTAGAAAATTCCTTTTAAAATTGCACGCTTCAAAATTGACGAAATTTCATTGTTAGCGGTTTGCTAAAAAACACAACTGTACGAGAAAAAAAGCAATGCATGAAAATCGGCGTACGGGCATTGCATGGGTGTCTAAGAATGTTAACTATAACACAATACTGGAACAATATATGTAAATATAATACGTTAGATGTTCCTGCTCTTAATGCTGTTTGAATGTTTACTCTTTAAAAAATTGAATAGCTAATATAAAAATGAATGCAAGTCGTTGGGGGATTTTCTACCATATGGCGATAACTCGAAAAATAATTTCGAAAAATGTCATGTGTTCCCTTCCCTTTACTCGCAACTCCATCCTGAAATTTTTGCTTAAATTAAAGCTTACACTACCTTATTATCTAATTATATTTACTTAAGCACTAAGCACCGTTATTGCGTTATGAACTGTGGGTGGCGCATGAACTGTCGAAATATAATTGATTGTGTGTATAGATGAACATACAACAAATTTTTATGAGAGTTTTAAAATTTCTGGGTGCGTGATTTTTAACGAGCAAAACAATAATGTGTTTTAGTAAAAATAAAACCTAATCATATGGTTAATAATGTAGTCTTTGCGGTGGTTATTTGCATATACTAAAAAAATTAATTGTGCCAATATGCGACAACAAGGATGGCAAAAATTAATTAAATTAAATTGAGAAAATTAATTTGAATTATTTAAACTTAAATATTATTAAAGTTTTAAAGTAACATTGGGGGGTCTCAAATAAAAATTTTGCCCTAAAAAATTTTTATAGTGTGTTGGTGTTAAAGTGTGAATGTGTAATATACCTACTTCGCCAGCCAATGATCGATTAGCACCATGCACCGAAGAACATCCTGCTTCTCCAGCTGCATACAAACCAGGAACTATTACGTCGCAACCATTGTTATCAATAGCTAACACTTGGCCGCGAGAGTTGGTAGGTATGCCTCCATATTGTAATGCACTGTTGGCAGCACCGGGATAGGTTCGCGCGTAACGTCAACACCAGCAAACATCATTGCAGTCTCTGATATTCCAAGCAAGCGTTGAGCCAATTGCTCTGGGGGCAAGTGAGGTAATTGCAAATAAACATGATCTTTTTCAGGACCCACGCCACGACCCTCCATAATTTCAATTATCATGGAGCGTTAGACAACATCACGCGAAGCCAAATCCTTCGCCACCGGAGCATAACGTTCCATAAAACGTTCGCCTTTGCCATTGACTAGATAACCGCCTTCGCCACGGTAACCTTCTGTGATGAGGCAACCTGCTCCGTATATGCCAGTTGGATGGAATTGCACAAATTCCAAATCCTCACATGGTAAGCCTTGAAGTGCCACCACATCCACTTTTTCAAAATTTTCACGCTCCACTCCAGATTTTATTTTTTTTCTATTATTTTTTTTTTTTTTTTTCTCATTTTTACACCAAGCTGACCGAAATCCAAAAATCGTCTCCTCGCAAAATTTACATTTCTTTTCTTTTTTTTTTGTGCAAAAGAAAAGAATACTTGGTTCAATTTTTTTTTTTTTTTTTTTTTTTTTTTTTT
>CCAG010009510.1:0-49561 GCA_001077435.1 Glossina morsitans morsitans
TAATTATTCGCATTTTTTTTTTTAAAAAAAGGCATATTATTATAAAGGCATAAAGTTAAAAGGTGTAAGAATTTTAAAAAGGAATTTTAATTGTCTTAATTTATGTTAAAATTTTGATGTTTTTCATTTTTTGGTTCTTGCATTCAGCACAAGTGTTTTTTATAATAGATCTCTTTCGTGTTTATTTTTCTTTTGGTGCTATTATAGTTTTTCTATTCTCTTTATTTACCGTTGCTTCTTGTGTGAAATCTCTGTTTAACTTATGAGAAAATTGCTGTGATTTGGTTTTCTCTCTTTTTTATAGTCTGTTGGATTTGTTTTGTCTTATTCTCGTTTTCTCTTGTTACAGTGTCAACGTAACGGAGAAATTTTCTTAAATTTTTAGAAAAATTCAGTTAGTGTTCCTCTTGATTTGGTTTTTTTTTTTTTTTTTTTGTTCTTCTCCTCATAATCTCTATCTTCTTGACTTGACATGGAGTGTCTATATACTTCATGTCGTGCCAAATCTGGTCCGGAATCTGATAGGTTCATTACGTGCTGGCTTTGCGATCGCTTTGGGCATGGAAAGTGTGCCGGCATTATAGGCCGTGCTGCTGACGCAGTCATTGATCCTTCCAAAGGATTACGTTGGTCATGTCCCGATTGTAGAAAGCGGGACATTGACTTCTATAGACTCTTCACGGAGACGAAAAATGATTTTTCAAAATTAAGTAAAAATCTCGGTTCCATGTGCAAAATGTTGAGGAAATTAAGTCTAGGTTTGATGAGTGTCGGTATAGTGAGCACTCATCTCCTTCCCAGGCCTCCAAAATAGCTACTCGTAGCGTAGGGACTTCACCTATGATCCCCTCTAGTAGTAGTGCTTCTAACACCACGTCCAAAGTCATCGTTTCCGACACTGTCGATTTAGTCGATAATAAAATTGTTACGAACAAGTCGGCAAGTCCGTCTGTCTTAAGCTATGCCGAGGTTGCAAGGGAATCTCCTCCCGGTCCCGTCGTTTGTTTGAATCAGACGCCATCACCTAAAAATAATAACAAGAAAGTGCAAAGTAAGCCCGCTTCCCCTCCCTGCTGTTCGAGTGTGAATACTAGTCACCAAACTGGGCATGTCGCTCAAGCTTCTCGCACAAGTGTGTCAATATTTTCCCCTTCTCATAACTCCCAAGCCGTGAACCCTACTATTCCAGGTAGTGATGATATTTGCTTGACGGCAGTTCCTCCTAGGAAGGCATTATTTGTGTCAAGACTGACACCGGAAACATCGGTAGATAATATAAAAAGCTATCTAGCGGCGAAAGCCCCATCAGTCAACTTGAAGCGCGTTAGCATTTTCAAATTGGCTCCTTCTTAACCGAGAGAATATCTTCATTTAAAATTCTAGGTCCGACTTGAAACAGTGAAATATTGTTAAATAAATCCCTGTGGCCAGTAGGATCCTTAATTAAGGTATTTATCCCTAGAGATCGACCCCGTAATACCAGTGCTGTAGGCCTGTCGCCTTCAAAAAACTAAATGTTTCTTCAGGCCCATTATGTCTTATTTATCAAAATGTTAGGGGCCTAAATTCAAAAATTCGGTCGACTTTTCTAAAGTCAGTAAGCACTGAGTTTTTCTGTTTTGCTTTCACTGAAACTTGGTTAAAACCTGATATACATTCGTCGGAACTATTCCATAATTCTTTCCATGTATTCAGAAATGACCGATTGAATCGCATTGGTGGCGGTGTATTAATTGCCATATCTGCGTCAGTCCCGTCCTATTCGATTGAATTTCCCACGTCTCCTGACGTCGAATTTATCGCCATTCGAGCGAGAATACCTAATAAACAGTTATTTATTACATGCTCCTACATTCCCCCAAATTCGGATATCTCCATATATAAGAAGCAGACTTCCCTCATTTGTGAAGTGGCCAAGCAGTCTAGACCTACTGATTTTGTCGTTGTGTTGGGAGATTTCAACTTGCCTCAACTCACTTGGTGTAACAGTGATAATTCTGCCTGTTTAGTTCCTTCTTCAACATCTGATAGAGCTATAGTATTCTTTAGTGAATTACTTGACCATAATCTAGGTCAATATAACTGTACCTTTAATTGTAATAGCTACTTGATCTTTGCTTTGCCAATTTTCCAGAGATTAATATAAATCGTTGTCCACCTAGTTTACCTGAGGATCCTTATCATCCAGTTGTCCAATGACGGTTCGCTGAACTGCCTCAATAGTCCAAACCCAACCTTTTCCAGCAAATATTATGATTTTCATAAAACCAATATAGAATTGCTAAAATTTCAACTTTCACATATGAGGCTTGACTTCTCAACCGGGAGTATAGAAAGCTTATTGTCATCGTTCTACAATACATTAAATCTAGCTATTGCTGTATCTGTTCCGCTTAAGCAGTGCCGACCTCGAGGTAGGTGTCCCCCGTGGTTTAATACGTCAATTAGGTATTATAAAAATAGGAAAAACAGGCTGTTCAAGAAATTTTTAGATAGTGGCTCTTCTCTAGACTATTTCGCGTACTCAGCCGCAAGGCATAGACTTAACTCCCTCAACCACCATTATTATTGCAGATACCTTCAGTTCATTAAATCCTCACTGTTTTCTAATCCTAAATACTTCTTTAAATTTGTTAATTCAAAAAGAAAAATTTCTGCACATCCCTCGTTTGTCTCTTTTAATGGCTCTGACTCCTCGGATGATTTTGAAATCTCAAATCTGTTTGCGGAGTACTTCCGACGAAACTTTTCGTCTGCTGGTTTTGATTCATCAGCAAATTACCCTTATCCTATAACTAACTTGGTTTCAATACCCAATTTGGTTATTTCTGATGACGACGTTTGTAATGGGTTGAGT
Source organism: Glossina morsitans morsitans (assembly GCA_001077435.1). Lineage (NCBI taxonomy): Eukaryota > Metazoa > Arthropoda > Insecta > Diptera > Glossinidae > Glossina > Glossina morsitans. The sequence continues at coordinate 2,858 of CCAG010009510.1, forward strand.
TCTCTGAAATACAGTTGTGCGCCTGGACCTGATGGAATTCCATCATGTGTACTTAAGCCTTGAGCTATTGAGCTTTGTGGTGTTATCACTAAGATTTTTAATTTGTCCCTGAATTTAGGTGTTTTCCCTTCGTGTTGGAGGAGTAGTTATCTTACTCCTATTCACAAAAGTGGGAGTAGACAGCTCGTGGAGAACTATAGAGGCATTGCCAAGCTGAGTGTTTTACCTAAACTATTTGAGAGAATTCTGACTCAGCGTTTGGCCTTTGCCATCAAATCATATATTTCTCCACTCCAACATGGCTTCCGAAAAGGAAGTTCTACAGTCACTAATCTGTTAGAGCTTACTTGTCAGGTTTTCAAGGCATTTTCCAATGGCTCTTACACTGATGTCATATACACTGATTTTAGCAAAGCGTTTGATTTGGTTAACCACAAATTACTTATCTTTAAACTTCAAGCCGCTGGCTTCCCTTCCCATTTAGTGAAATGGATAAGCTCTTATCTGCATAATAGGTCATTCAGGGTTTTGTTTAACTTCACCACTTCATATGAACTCCACGTTTCGTCAGGAGTACCTCAAGGTAGCCACTTAGGACCCATTTTATTTAATCTATACATTAATGACTTGCCTTCGGCGATTAAATCCAGCCAGATCTTAATGTATGCTGATGATGTGAAACTGTTTTCTTCTTTTTCCTTAGAATCGCAATCACATCAGCTTCAAACTGACCTAAATAAATTGGTGGCATGGTGCTCTTCAAATTATATGACACTAAACCTAAATAAATGTAAGAAGCTTTCTTTCTCTAGAAGGAAGTCATTCATAACCCATTACTTTATAGATTCGCACAAGTTGGAGGACGTCGAGTCGTTCACAGACCTAGGCGTCCTCTTTGACCGTAGGTTACGTTTCAATTTGCACGTTGAGTTCTCGATAAGCAAAGCTAGGTCCGCTCTTGGTTTCATCAAGAGGTGGTCCAAAAAGCTAGATGATCCGTATATTACCAAAAGGCTGTATACGTGTTTGGTTAGACCTATACTTGAGTATGCTTCTGTTGTGTGGTCTCCTTCATATAGGTGCTATGTAGATTCAATTGAATCTATTCAAAAGCAATTCCTGTTGTTTGCTCTTAGGAATTTGGGTTGGGATCCGTCCGCTTCTCTTCTCCCCTATGAAAATAGGTTGCTTCTTTTGTCCTTACCGTCTCTTGAAAAACGTAGATTTCTTCTTGGCGTTTGCTTCGCAATCAAATTAATAAACGGCGCTATTGACTCGCCGTCATTACTTGGAGAAATAAGTTTTAATGTTCCTAACCGCTTCTCTAGGCATTTTACCTTGGTTAACGTTAGTCATTGTAAATATAATTATGAGCTGTTTAACCCGCTCAGAGTTGTTTGCAAGAACCTGAATAGTGTCTATCACCTTTTTTCATTATCGGACACTTTAAAGTTCATTAAAGCAACATTGCTTAATACACGAGATTTGCCAATGTCGTACTTAAACTAGCTCTTAATCCTAAAAAGTCACTACGATTCGAAAAGTAATTGTTGTGTGCGATGGCTTGGGGTTCATTTGCAACTAGGTTCTGTACTGGTTGTGGGTGTGGCTCTGTGCTAATTGTGTACATGTCTTTTTTTCTTTTTCTTTTTTTTCCTTTTATTTGTTTTATTGTACTTATACTAAGTTTTTAATAATAATTAATTTAAGATTTACTTTAAGAGTCATTTGAACTCGACTGTCTTTTATTTAGTTGAGTTTCTGTATAAGTGTAATAAATAAATAAATAAATAAATAAATAATACTAATAAACGACAACAGCAACATATCTAGGAAACCTTTGAAAAATTGCATTAGCCGAAAAGAGCGTATAAAACAGTTTCAATTGAAAAGTTAAGTCCTTAGAAGTCCTGCAGCGAAACTCTTAACGAACTTCCCCTGTAAAATTTTGTTGAGGCAGTCGAGTTCACCTAAGTCCATAAGGAGATATCGAAGGAGGACTACCTAACGGTACCAAATAACAATATCGAAAAATTATTACTTCAAAGTACCGTACGCTACTGTGTTCAAAAAGTAAGGTCAATTTAATTTTATCTCTTTTAAATTTATTTATTATTCCAAATATATTTCGTCGCTTTCAAAGTAATCCCTCTCACATACTGGACATTTATGCCAACGTTTTTTTCAAGTCCTCGAAACAGTTGTTGTCGTCGATTTCCGGAATAGCCTTCAAAGTTTTCCAATATTTACTTTGCATCTCTTGAATTGAGTTAGAACGTTGTCCACGCAGCGGTCTTTTGAGTTTAGGAAATAGCCGGAAGTTATAAGGGGCTAAATCAAATGAATACTGTGGTCGTGGGACAATATGGGTTCAATTTTTAACAAAATGGTCTCGAAGAACTAACGCAGTATGAGATGCCGCATTATCATGATGCTAAGAGTCTTTCCACAGTTCCGGCATCTTTTTGCTTCGCTCAAACGACGCAAGGCATTCAAATAATATTCCTTGTTAACAGTATGATTGGCGACAAAAATTGTTTTTTTCGGCCTTGGATCACTTTTTGAACTACATTCGCTCGATTGATCTGTTGTTTTCGCGTCGTATGCGTAGACGCAATTCTCATCTCCTATAATAATACATTTCATGGCCGGTTGATGGCCAGACATCATCTCCTCACAGATTTTTCAAAGAAATTGAGTGTTTGCGATATCAATCGAGGTTCGACGCGTTTCTGGTCCAAAATATTTTTTAAAATATTGCTGTCTGAATCTTTTGGAATGCAGCAGAGTCAGCGAGATCTCTAATTGTCAATCGACCGTTTTTGAGCAACGAATCTTTGATTTGTTTGGCGTGACTTTCTCGACCTTCTTTGAACTGTTTATACCACTTGTAAACGTCTCTTTCCGACAAATTCAACTCCTCCGTTTTTCCACAACAAATTTCATTTCGAAGACAACATTTAAAAAAAAAATTAAATGTATCTCTTTGCTGAACAAAATTACGCATTGTAAAAATCGGAAAAAATACTTTTTATGTCGTATCAAACGGAGCGCAGCTGGTACATTAATGAGGTTTGTAATGTGATATATGGCACAAATGTCTGTCGCAGTGCTCCCAATTTAGAAAAAAATTATTTTTGCTATTCGGTGCATCTACAATTTATCTTGATTATTGGTCTTATTTTTTGAACACAGTATTATATCAACTTTTTGTTTGGTTTGGTAATTCGCCAATTGCTACGCGGTCAAATGTTTGAAGATCGTTGCTATTCACACAAAGAGAATTTTCCATTGCTCTTTAATTCCTGAATAGAGACTTGCAATTTTTACTTTTCAAACCGTATTAACCCGCTAAACAATTTTACCGTAGCATCGTCTATGATGACGTGAAATGAAAATTAAATTTTTTATATCCTGACAATACTATAATAATATCCTAACCTTTAACTGAAATAAATTCGTATTAATAGACATATAAATAAGCAAATTACGTTAGGGCAGCTGCTCATATGTGAAAAATCGCTTTTAAATGTTCCTTGGCTTCGACTTGTATGGCATCCTCTTTCTTAACCGTTCTAATTTACATGAATGTGTTTGCTTTCTTTACTTTCCACAATTTTTTCACTTATATTTGCATTTTATGGCAGCATTCATCGGGTAATGGGTTCAATTCGTCATTTGATACCCGGAAGACGGACAAAAGAGAAAAATCTTTTAAAACAACCAGGAATAAGCAACGGAGCCCACACAAATTAGCTGTACTCTTGATTAGCATTAGATTTTGAGACGTTGATAACCACGTTGCGACGCTTAACTACTTACGAAGAATCGCTTTACTACTTTCGAAGGATCTTCGTAGGTATTTGAAACGATATCAATATGTTACAACACAAGTATGTTCGTTATTTCGCCATCAACGAACAGCGCAAAACTATCATCAAAATTGATTAATATACTTGAAAATTTGCGTGACGTTCGACGCGTTAGTTCTTGTGTATTTGTTTTTCCCTTTGGTCCCCTGTTCCAGCACAAAAACGGGGTCTTTACAACTTAGTGTTCTAATAACCTACCAGGCGCTTCATTCTTACATTTTCATGTCTTTCAATGTGCGTTACTTTTATTCATACTTTCAACAACAAGCAATAATCAGGCAAAGTGTATTCAGTTTCCGAATTATGCTGGAATATAATACGATCAAGTTTTACAAACAAGTGGTCCATTTGCATGTGTCACCGACTATTGTTACGTTGTTCATGTCGATCATTATGACAACTAAGCCTGCAATTCTTACACGCCTCACTATATTTTCTAACCTTTAACATTTCGATTTTGTGGAAATAAGTTACTATAAGTGTCAGTCACGCACATATTAATGCAAGCGGGGTTTGACATATTTGGTTCCATGTGGTAATATGATTATAATTATATTTATAATTAATATAATTAAACGTGCAATGCCTTGAAGGGGAATATAGTCTTGTATCCAACAAAAATAATAGTTCGGTTCTTGCAAATAGGAGTACAAGTGCTCAAACGAGAAGTATATTTCTCGAAAAATGGGGACGTTTTCGTGTAAAATCAAAGCAGAAGCTCTAAGGTTATTAAGAAAACTTGGAACCTGCCAAACGTTCGTCTGAGCTCTCTTCAAAACCCATCGTTTTTTTGATGAAATTTTTCATCACGTCTCCATATAATAGGTTGCTGCATCCTGTCAATAGCAACGTTTTGAACGACCCTTTCCGAGAAAACACGTCTGTGGGAAGTGCTTCACGCAATAAAGCCGTTGTTTCATAGACTGCGTGACAGAGAACGTCATCGTTACAAAAATAAGCATCGGCAGTATCTAAAACATTTTCAAGTGAAAACGAGTCAGTAAATTTCATTCGTAATGCAATTTATTCACAGCAACAATCGAATCAGGAGCATTTTCGAACCATATTACCGAAAATCGCAGCAAACAGTTTCATTGATTGAGCCGCAGTTGAAGCGTTCTTAATTGCTTACATACCTGCCTAGATGAAAATGAGAACTAAAGCAGGCCGTCGAGAAAAACATGTTTAAAGTTTTGAAATCTGTTACATACATATATAGTTTTTTTTTTACATTCCAAATTTCTTACCAGTTTTTATCATTAGTGTGCAATACTAGGGTTTGTATATTCTTCCTCAAGCGCTTTCCTCGAAGATGTTTTGCTAGAAAGTGGCGTTTTTGCTGTACTTACCAAAGCCAGAACAGCCCTTCTTGCACATCAAGTGTTTCGAAATGATATAGAAATTAGCAAAAATAACTTTTAGTAGGTTTGCAAATGCACTGCCTGCTTTCGCGCTCCGTATTCATTCAACATTCACCTCGTAAACTTATATTTTTACTTGGAAAAGCTTTCAAATGAACAAAAGCACATTTGTAAAAAGAATTAGAAAACTTGATATAAACACGCAAGACAGTAGGCTGGAAGTTCACTAGCATGTTTAGAACGTTTAGAAAACAAGTTGAAATTTCGTTCACATAATAAATTTTTTCCACATATTCTAGAAGGCATAAAGCGTATATTAAGCAACAACAGAGAAAAGAAAAATGTAACTTTATTATCAAATTAAAAGGTAGCATTATGTGGGATTCGAACTATAAAAATAATTTTTTATTAGTTATTTGCTATTAGATACTGGAGTTCAAATTCAGCTATCATAGTTATTTTATTTTTCTCGCTTGCAAAAATTATAAGTCTATCAACGTTTTATTTAACCGAATGAAATTCGACTTTTCAGACGCCAGTGCAACTCAAGACACCGGCAACGAATCAGACAACGAATGGAATCGTACGCAGAACCAAAACAATGCGAATGGTTCTCAAATGCCAGTCTTATCGATATGCAAGGTGTTGGAAAAATAAAGTTCGATCCGCCCAAAGTGCCAGTGATATTTGTTTTAGGCGGACCCGGTAGTGGCAAAGTGACTCACTGTGATACATTCATGCAAGAACGCCGCGGTATAACGCACATTAATATGATGGATTTGTTACAACAATACGCAATAGCAAAGGGTGAGAACGAAACTACTGCAAAAATTTTTTTAACATATTGTTACCAGCTAACCGAAAACAATATTCTCCATTAGATATGCAGGACTTTTCACATTTGTCATCAAAAACGGTAACAGAAGTGATAATGTTGGAAATGAAAATGGCGCCAGCTGCCAAAGCCTAATTAATTTCAGGGTATCCACGTTCAATGCGTGATGTTATTGAATATTCTGAGAAGGTATTAAAAATAATTCTTGCTTCCTTGAATTTCATAAATTATATTTTAATTATTACATTTTTACGGTAATCGATAACCGAATCGATGGTCGAATTACAGGTCCCATAAAGAGTAGATTTATTAACTTTCCTCTGCGAAAAACACTTGACGGTTTGTACTAATTTTTACCACTTCATTAGGTATAAGAAAATAATGCCTCACAACAGGCTTTCAACAGGCTTTTCTTGTCAACGCGACATTAGCCCCTTGGTTGGCTTTGCCAACAGTTTTTAAGTAGAATTTAGTCTATTTTGCACTTGCATAACCAAATTCAAAAGAAACGAAACAACCTCTTCGCTTGTTTATTCCTCTTAAATTCTCTACACTCGCTGTCAGCGTCAGTTAAATAAATAAAAACATTATAGTTGGAGCATGACCGGCTATCAAATATTCTACGATACAAAAAAAAATTATGGTTTGTTTCCATGTTAAGGCATGCTTTCTATTATAGGTGCCAAAGGGGAGGGGACCCAGAACGTAGACTATACAACGCAAAATATCATCAGTTCGCCATTGCTTGCAAACAAAAAGCATTTTTATTTTTTTTATTCACATGATATAATTTATATTAATTCATTTACTCTCGTCCTATTTCACTAGATATAAATAAATATATATATAAATTTGAGAAAATCAAAAGCTTATTTTCTTGGTGTAAGATACTTATTCTTGTTTAAGTTGGTGTAAGATGATTGTTCTTGTTTAAGTTGGTGTAAGATGCTTGTTCTTGTTCAACTTGGTGTAAAATGCTTGTAGTTGTTCAACTTGGTGTAAGATGCTTGTTCTCCATCATTTCGAAATGTTTTTTTGCTGCTTATGAGTTTAAGGCCAGAAATATATATCTCCTACTTAATTACTTTTGTATGAATTTTTTTTTATCCACTTTTTCGTCAATTTATTTTTCTTAAAAAAAATTTTTCCTTCCTATGAGAGAATTTTATTGGAAACAATTTCTTCTAATAAATTGTAAAGATTTATACAAAACGCCAACAGAAAAGTGCCGTTTTTGTTAATTATAACCTGAACACCATGTTGCAGTTGACAATATTCCAGAATTTAACAAAACTAGTTCTCATGTCAAACATCTTAATATTCTTCAATCATTTTGGCCATACGGCATCAAAAATCAGACATCAATTGTGCATGAGTATTGTTCATTCGAATTGGTTTTTGTCAAAAAGACTAACTGAATTCACACAATTTAATAAGCTAGATACGATAACTCTAGTATGTGACATCAATAGAGGCACAGTTTGGGTTAGGAATAGGTTGTAGGACTATAATGAACAATAAAAATAATATAACACATTTATCTTTACTGAAGAATGAAACCGAATATATACTATAGCTAAAACAACAAATAAAAAACAATAATTCGCAGAAATAGACTTAAGACACATGAAGACTTATAATGTAAATCTGGTGCCAATTAATTAAAAAGAAATTGTTAAGATAAGTATTAATGTATCATTATATACCTATTGAACCACTTTATTTGGAAGGGTGGCCGAAATATGTCAACCTCAGCACTAATTATGTATAAAAGGTGGAAGATCGATGAACTGAGGTTCAGATTGTATCCAATCATACAACTTAACCATTGAGCTCTAGCTAACTCTTGATAAACATTTACACAATTGAGCTCATTTGTGTCAAATATAATATAATAAAGGACTCTTAAGGAAATTCAGTACTTAATATTAGTTGCACAATATTATTAAAATATAATTTTTCTCATCCGATTTGCATCCTTGCACTTACTGCTGTTTTGGTTGGTGCAAGTTCGTAAGTTTTTAAAGATTTCGCACAGAAACATTATATATATAAGACATTTCGCTAGCAACATTGTCATGCCCTACCTGAAGACATCCAACGTAAACAAGCATGCCGGGGGCATTTGCGGTCTGCGATATTTATGTATATAAACGTGTATTAAATAGTTTGCATTTTCGGGGATATTTATGTTAGAGGATATTTATGTTCGGGGATATTTTTCATGGTAGACGATTTGCATTTATTGGAAACAACTCTGTGATTTCTGTGCTCTCTTCATTTTCAACAAAAGAGAATTCTTATTAGGAACCGATGTAAAGATAGGTGTATATAAGAATCTAATAGGTGTATATAAGTAATTATCAGCAATAATGAACGAAGTTTTAAGCCATACCTGTGGACGAGACCGGAAATTATGAAAAGCGTTATTAGGGTCAGCATCGTGATACACAACAGCGACTGCTTTTTTGCTGAATAACACATAAATAACAACAAAAAGACATCAATTTTAAATTTCAAAGTTTGTCAACAATTTTGCACAGACTTTTCATATACAGCATTGCAAATCGTTCAACTCGTGCAATCCCGTATAAGCCACATTTTACTGGTTTTTAGAGTCATTATAAAAGAATTCATTTTATACAAATGTTCAAATGTGACCACCGCAACATAAATGATCAATGTAGAATATATGCCATAGTGGCTGTAATATCTTCGAGACATTGAGCTCGACTATATCTCTATAGATCTCAACGTGATGTCCCTTTCCACATTTGTGAATTTGAATAAGGGAACTACTCTTCCAACACAAAGGAAAAACACCTGATTTCAATCAAAGATTAAAAATCACTGAAATAACACCTCATAAGATATGTTTTAAATCATCAGGTTCAGGCGCAGAAATATATTTTAGAGAACATTTATTATATTTAGAGAACCTTAAACCATCATTTTGTCAAATGACCAAGTTAGGAATCAAAACCGAGCTAGATATCGCATACGGGTAGATGAATCAAAATTAGCAGCTGAAAAATTTCGTCGGAAGTATTCAGCAAATAGACGCGAGGTTTCAATATCACAAGAGGACTGAAGCCATTAAAAGAAAGAAAGAGATATGGGAATATTTCTTTTGAAGTTGACAAACTTATGAAACTAATAAGCAGCGAGGATTTCATCAACTGAAGGTATCTGCAATAACTTTGGCGGTTGCCAAAGTCTATGCCTTGCAGCAGAGTAGGCGAAATAGTCATAAGCAGAACCACTTTCTTTTAAAATAATTTGTTTTTGCTATTTTTCTTATAATTAATGCTCTTGTTAAGCCATGGTAGGCACTTGCTTCGTGGGAGAGTTTGCTGGATCGGAAGGGATGCAGAAATACCTAGCTTTAATGCGAACGACGACAGCAGGGTCTCATTATCCCCAGCACAAAAATGAATCGTAATGAGTGAAAGATGAAATTTAAACAGTAAAATGTTGGTTTTACTAAAATCATAACGTTTATTTTAGGAGTTTCGATTTGACACGTTAGAATAGTTTAACGGACCATCATGTCTGTAGTGAAGAGAAGTACAAATTGCTGGATGATACGGATCCTCTAGAAAACCAAAAAGTGGACTCGATGACTATTTCGGCCACATCATAAATGATGGCAGCATGTTTCTTATACATGGAGATACCGGGATTTGGGAATATAGGAGCAAGTTACGTATTGGTAATTTTTTCTCGAATGGCAATAAATTCAACATCGAGAGGGGTAGCAAATTCAGTTGAATAGGATGGGACTGCAGCAGATATGGCAATTAAAACACCGCCACCGATACGATCCAACTGATCCCTGCTGAAAACCTGAAAAGAATTGTGAAAAACTTCCACCGAATGTAAATCAGGTTTTAACCAAATTTCACTGAGGGCCAAACAGGAAAACTCCGCCCTCAATGAATTTAGGAAACTAGAGCGAATTTTTCAATTTAGGCCCCTAACATTTTGGTAAAGGAAACTTACTGGTCCTGAAGAAATGTTTAATTTTTTAACGGTGGAGGAACTGTAGCATTATCGATCTGCCGCGCTCTACCGTGATTTACAATTTACGCTAAGCTCACATTTTAACATAATGTGAAACCTAACCTAGTTAAGATAGCCTAATTTAGTTGTAACCCACATAGTCGTAATTCTAGTAATAACCTACTTTAATCGTATTAAATGCTTACGTTGTCATTCTTGTAATAACCTACTTTAATTATATTAATTGCTTAAGTTAGCATACAATAGTTTATTATATAAATTACTGACCACACTTCAGGTGGGTCAGAAGTAAAACAAATATAAAATTAACAAGTATAGTAAAGAGTGTTAAAACAAATAACAATACAAAAGAACATTCAATTGTGTTTTCACTACAGAACTACCAAAGTAGTATTGCGGGGCGCATCGCGAGGAATGAATTCCTTCATTGAGGATCGAACTGCCACAATAGTCTATTTAACAAATTTTCCATTTTTTCAGTCGGAACTTCAAAAGACGAGATAGCTTTAGGTTGAGGGGGAGCCAACGAAATGCTTGAAAATGCTTCAAATTGACGGATGGGACTTTTGCAGCCAGATAATTTTTTATGTTATTCACAGAGGTGTCAGGCGACAGTCTTGATATGAATGTTGGCTTTCCGGAGGGTACTGCCGACAAGCAGACGTCACCGCTAGTAAGTACAAAAGGATTCGCAGGTAGCGAGTTTTGAGTTGGCGAGAATATGGAGCGGGTGACCACACTTGTACGTGCAGCCTGGGCGTCTTACCCAGCATGGTAACCAGCAGACACACCCGAACAACTATGGGGAGAGGAGGATTTGTTGTTTTTATTAATATTCTTTGGAGATGTAAACAGACTAGCCTGCATTGCACCACTTGCAGGAGGTAACCTTGTCACTTCAGCTGGGTTTACGGTAGGAGAAATGCTAATGGTCTTTATAGGCAAGGATGGAACACTCGAAACCTTAACCAGTTTCTCCAACGGCAGATCCACAAGTTTTATCGTTGACGATGAGGACGAATCATTGTCTACCGCCTTGTTTATCCGTCTTCCGTTACCGATTTGTATAATAAAATCTTGGCCTATCTTAAGTACTTTTGCGTATTGCATACATCCGCACAAATTTGATATACCCTTGTACCACAAGTGTCGTAGGTTATAAAATATTTATAGGTAATACTTTCCAATTTTGTATTATGCTTTGCGGTGTTTTTAGTAGTAATGTATGTTAAGTTTATAGGAATGTATGCAAATTTGGAATCTTTCCCATCTTTAATTAAACGTGGAAAATCTTGGAGGTATAGATCTATCTGTAAAAACGTTGCCATCAATAAGCCTTTATATGGGAAGACCTTTGGATTTCACATATAAATTTTTTGGCCCAAATTTGGATCATTTTCAGAAATAACTCTCTCCACAATCTTGCCACACTTTAATATTTTAACTTGTTTTTTCTAAGGGAATGAAAGGTTATTGCTGATGTTTAGCCTAACGCTAACAAGATTATAGACAGTTTTCAAAACCTAAGTCTGCACTTTCATTTAATGGTCAAACTAGGAGCAAGCAGGCACAAACCCCCATTTTGAGATGGACAGCGACCCAACTTATTGGCTGTAATTTCAACCTGGAAATCAATGTTTGTATCGCGTCTGGCTGCGGACACAACTGCGGACTAAGGCGAAATTATCTAATTGAGATCCTAGCAAGATTGACAGCTTTAAGGTTTTCTTTGCATAACCAAGTGACATTGCTCCATTAAACATTCCGATGTCGACTAATCTGTACAATATTATGTTGGATAAATGCTTTTGACTTGAGAGGTGTCTCGTCCGGGATTTTGTTCCTCGTAAGATGTTCTAGAGCTATAACAACTCTTAATCAACATGATAGCGATTCAAAAAATTAAGGGACTCTATCTTCCTCCTTTATCAAAATGTTTGCAGTCTGATCTCAAAATTATCGACTCTCTGCTAATTGTAAATTTCCTTTAACTGTGCTTACGAGGGAGATGGATGTTCAAAAGAAGTTTGGCATCATGGAGGGAACAATAATGTCCGCTTAACTCTTCTTAGCGTTACTGTACATTTGATATTTTCGTGATTCTGCTTAATGTTATCGCAATATGCTCGAGAGGTTGGTTTTCGAAAATGTAAAACATATTAAAAGCATATAATATTTTCTTAACGCATTTCACTAACTTAACTAAATCACTGGTTGCTATTGCTACTTCTTTTTTTTTAAGTTCATTATACCTATTTAGTTAAATATTATTTACAATTTGTCTCTTCACTTTGGTTTTATTGCTCATGTATTCTCTCTTGTTATGATGAATACCATAACAGTTATATAACAGTTATTGGTTATACTTTATGATCAGTATGTTAATTGTCAAAATTGTCAAAAATCATTTTTGTGGAAAATCTGTAAGAAAGAATATATAATAATTAACGTTTCTGGAAAAAAACCTAAAAATTTAAACATTGGATTTAACTTTATTCCTTTTTTCAATATCAAATTCTCCATAATTTTCTATTCGCTTTATTTTGCATACTTGTTATTGTATACGATATGTATTTTGTTCATACAAAACGAATAAACACCCATTTGGCTTTCACTTTTTACGTTTTTCTTAGTTATTAAGGCAGTGTAATGGAAAATTTATGGGGATGTTTTGAAAGTTGGTACCTGATTAGCCTCTCGGCTTTTGTGGAAACTATGCTTGGTTTATGCTCAATACCAATGAAATTTGTTCTCAACGACAGCAATTTTATTGTCGTCAGATATGACTTAACCCAGGGAGCGCTTTTAGTGACAATCTTCAGCAAATTTACTGACATGATTAGATTTTATTGGTGATTGTCGCCTACTTATATGATAAACTCGCAGAATGTGAATTGTGAGTTTCAGTATCCATAGCCGTAAAAGTATAATTCACATCGCAGATCCTCACTAATACTATGCTAGACTGGGCCTATCTAAAAAAACCATACTTCATGTTATAAAATGGACGTCCACATTAGGGTGTGATATTATCAGTAATGTGTTTGTCATCTATTGCACCGGTGCAATGAAGAAAGTTCCGAATGTTATTAAAATCATCAGCTATTTTCTTCCATTAATATCTGTAGAAATGTGCTATATATGCGGCTGCTCAGCTTTCCCACGGTGCTGCATGTACTTCGTAAGTGCGAAAAGTTGGAACATTCATTTTGAATAAAAGGGAGAGATACTTTTTACTGTATGTACAAGTTGCAAATTTGTATACTTCCATGGCGATAATATTTGAAATAGTGTTGGAATAGTGTTACAATTCTTAAACAGGGTTGTGGTTATTGGAAAGATCGTACCAAAAGAAAATTTAATTACTTCCGCAAAACATTGTTTTTTTTTTTTGTAGGACTAAAGCAAATTTGAACTCGTGAGAAGTCTGGCAACCTGTACTAGCGCGTTTTCACGATGGGGTTACTTCTCGAAGACGATCACACTCTTCAAAACGAAGGACTACAGGTAAACCTTTGGAAGTAATATCTAAATCGATCGAAGTGTTGGAAACAAAAAATATTTTTAGGCGTCTTCTTAAAGAATGGTACATCGAGTGGAGAACGTTTTTAAAATCGAGATGCAATCGGAAAAATAAACGAAATTTTAAACACACAACATATCCTATAGGTAAAAATATATATAAAATGTGTATTTATTCACCATAATTGCGAGCATATACTCAATATGAGCTCTTCTCGACACATACAGTGGATTTTGCAAGCTGTTACATTATAAACGAATACTCATTTAATGTTTATATCTTTGTTGAGCCTCAAATAAATATTAAATTATTAAGTATTGCAGTTTTCAATGTCTCCGCATTTACAATTTTGCGTTGTATTAATGCTTAAGACGTAAAAAAAATGGAATCGTCAGTTTTTCCATATTATTTTGTTGCAATTTCTTTAGCATATTACAGCATTACAGAAGCGCACAAAGCAAGTGGAGTCATTGTGTTCATGACTTTATTGCCACAGAAATTTGTTGGAATTTTAAAAATTAAATTGAAAAGTTAGAAATCTAGATATAAAGGTATCTTAACTGGCCATAGACTTAAGACATGTTCATAATAAACCAATTCAGCAAAGCATTTGTTTAGATTTCAATACTATATAGTATAGATATATAGAATTTAATAAAACTTATCCTAACAAAAATTATGACAGATGGAGCAGAATTCGTGAAAAAGAGGCGCTGACTTTATAGGTCATATTGTTTGTCGTTTCCTAATAAAAAATCAAACTTAATTGTGCAGGTTGAGACATTGTATAAATCACAGAACCGACCAATGCTGCTTTATATCTTGGCATTGTCACTACGTTTGTAATGACTTAGCAAAACCGGCAGCAAGGGCAGAAAAAAAAAATAGTGAAAATACCAAAAGAATGAATTTTCGGTGATATGAGCAGTAGTGAAAGTATAACCACGCGTCAATGACGTCGTAGTAAGAAAAAAATATTTTTTTGGTATAGAAATTTTACTAAACTTTGCGATGGTGTGAGTAGGGTTTTTTTTTCTTTACCACAGATAAGCTTGGTAGATTGTACTAAATGTAATAATTATTAAATTTATAAATGAAGTAAGTCGCATCACTTGTCCGTCCGTTGAAGCATAATAAATTGTCCACATGCTTTAGACGTCCGTCCGTTATTCGATTGCGGACGTCTGTCCATCGCCCCTTTGCCATTTGTACACCAATGTACAACCCTTTATATTCTCCACGTTCATTCTTTTATATTTTTGCTTATTCCACCATCACACAACTAATACACACAGATAATTTATTGACAATTACTTATCCACTACACAATTATTTGTTCTTTTCTCTAGTGAATTCATCACGAGAAGTGTAGGCAGTACCACTAATAAAGTGTGCTCGAATAATCATTTCGGTGTTCAAATGAGATTTGTGGAGTTCAATGCTTTGCAAAGCTGTGCTTTAATATTCTGTGCAAAGTTGTAGTCTTCTAAATAAAATAGTCTTCTTCTAGTACTATATATAGCCATATCGGTCCGTCTGTGTGTCTGTGTGATGTTTGTTGTTGACACTCTCCTGGTCGCAAAAATGGAGAGATCAACTTTAAATTTGGTAGAAACATTGGAAATTTTTGCATAAAGTTTAAAAACGGGCCAAATTGTCCAGCGCAGAAGCTCGCAGTGGAGCACAAACTGAGCGCCAATCCGTTTTTTTTAACAAAAATTCCGGGATTTTTGCTTGTTACTCAGAAATTACAAAAGTTAGAAAGCTTAAATTTTCCACATTACCTTAGCAAACATTCTACTATTTATGGAAAAAAATCGTCCTTGCCCACGCAAAGTTACAACTGATTAAATTTTCCTTTTTCCACTTTTTGAGGTTTTATGCCTAGTTATCGTAACGCAGGCAAGACAGAATGTTTAAAACTATTTTGCACATTCCCCCAACGAAGATATATTATCTACCTAAAAATGGGTTAATTCTGAAATTAATATGGTAGAGACCACCACATGGTGGATTAATTTTTTCTTAACTTGGACAGTAGAATGCAAGAAGCATAGTGGTGGGTATGCGAGATTCGACTCCCGTCTAATATAACTTTCTTACTTGTTTCTATTTGTTTGTATGAAATTGGACTGAATGGAATTAAAGTTGATGGTTCGATACGTGACTTGGTTCGATTGAAGATTTGGAGGAGTTGTTGAGAACACACCTTTCTTTGATATTTAATTTTTTTGGTTGATTAGTATTTGATATTCTTAAGATAAAATTTGGGTTGGTTTTTTCAGCACAGCTATTCGGTGTGTGGTCACATAAAATTGATTGCCCTTTTGAGAGGATTGTGATACAACCGCCGCAAATGTAATCATTCTGCTAGCGGATAAAGGGTTTAATTCCCAATGTCTGTGGCGAGCTCTATTCATACAGAAATTTTTGATTTTTAATATGTCCTGCTTTCCCGGGCCATAACGTGATTGACGTCTTGACCACTAACTTATAAAATATTGAAAATGGGGTTTTCCTGAAGGTCCATTTTCAAAAAACTTACAAAACAAAAATATTTGCACCTTGGTGTTTTTATGACAATTTGTTTTATATTAGCTCTCGAAAATATTGGTTTACAATTGATGTAGCGACTCACTGACCTTTTCACTTTACCTTGAACACGATTATTTGTTACACTCTCTACATTTTTTTACGTAGCACCATTAAAATGCTGCCTACGGTGTGCATCCCGCTTTTATAGCTTCCGTCAGCATTCATCGCTGTGCCGTTATAAAATTGTTTATACCTACGTTCATACCTGTTGCAAGCCGGTAAGGAAGCTATTCTATACATGCGTTGTAATGCGTGTATTGGTTTACAAGAAAGTATGCTTATTGATTATAACTATAAGAGCTTAAGCAATAAGTTTTTGCATGATCCAAGTGCATTAGCGAAAACCTGCGTTTGTGGTATCAATGTCCTATTGACATAGGACTTACGCTCATGTCTAAAGTTGATGTTATATATATGTGTATGAATAAAGAAAATCGGTTTTAGTAATATGTAAGTATACGTGCATGTGCACGTTATAGCGTACGTATAGCACGTTAGGTAGGGGTATTCGTACGTTTAAGAAACAACAGGTAATTAATATTAATATACTTTTATAAAGGCATAAACTGCATGCTTAGGTTTGTTTGTAAGCATACGAATATATAAGCACTTGTAAGTATATGTGTGTTAACAATTTACTATATGTTATCGAAGAATATATTTAGGTATATATAAATCGCAAGAATTAAGCCCCATATTTATAAGCATCACAATAAAACAAAGCAGTTAATACATACGGATAGGATTAACCAAACGTATGTATAAAAAAAAGATATTGATAACGCAATGCATGTACACATATCGGCATAAATGAGAAAACGTAGGTACACAACCATTAGAAATAGAATAAATTAATATGCAAATCAGCTTGCAATCGATGCATGCTTATATTATATGCGAAGGACATGGCGTAAGGGCAAATAACTGATGATACTCTGTGTGTGTGAAGAATAACGACACGGTTTCTGCCTTACAATGGTCTCTTATGGAATAATTTTTGAATAACAGGGGGCTAATGCTGAAGGTTATCGGACAAATAAAATGTCAATTCATTCATGCAGAAAAAGGTTCCTTTAGATAATCGAAATACTTTTGTTGTCGTTAGTGCCCATGGTTTTCTTGTACATTCTACGACTTTCAAGGGCACGATATTTTCGCTTGGGTATTTAAACTCTTTATAATGTCATAAAAATACCAAAAGGATGCAATAATCTGCTCATTATTATAAGGTTTTGAGTTATGTTAATTGCCGCTTTTCGAATTAATTTTGTAAGTTTTCAGATATATGACGTTAATGCAGAATAAGCAAACTGTCAAGATAATTTGGTATTGAATAACTAGAAAAACTGAAAACTGACTCTTACTAAATAAAATAAATAATTTAGAAAAAGCCCTAGATTAAAATATATAAAAACCCTATAATTGGCGGTCAGGTCAGAGTCTAGAAGAATAGAAAAAAACAAATCAAATATATGTTTTTTAAAGAAACTAAAAAAAAAAAATTCGCTGTAAAAGTAGAAGGAAAGCAAATGACTAGATGGTATTTACGAAAAACAACCAAACAACCAAACCAAACAATACAACAACAGCGGGAATAAGCAAAATGGAAATTTTTTTTACGAGTTCGAAATTAAAAAACAAAAGACAAGGCAGAATTCCCTTTCCTTTCAAGAAGAAGAAAAAGAGAAAAATTCTTTAAAACTAAAATATGTACGCCTGATAATAACATCTCAATAGAAAGTCAAAATATATTTGTTACTATTTAGAGACTCCTTAATTGTTAAGCAATTTTTAATTCATAATTTCTCTTATATTCAAAATATGTGAAAAGAAATTCTTCGTGCAAAGTGAGATTCGAGAAGGAAAAAGGTTTCAAAAGTACTCAAAACGGACAAATGTATGCGCCAATTCAAACTAGCACAATAATAAAAAAAACGACACGAGCAGTTAATAGCATCTTTTCTAAACAAAAAACAAAAAGAGCTAAGTAGAAAATATTCATAAACGTATGTGGAGAGGAAAGAAGTCTTGGCGGACTGAAGTCGAATAGATTAGGTGAAACACAGTCACGCAGATAAGTCTCTATGAGGGCGGACAGCTCAATACCGGCAATTTATTCTTGTTACATTGCGTATATATACATTGTATATATTTATGTATATACACATTTTATATGTATTATTTTTATACATATTCGTCTTGTTGTATGCTGAGTTAGTAGGGAATTATAAGCTTAAGAAACAAGACACAAGTGATAAATCGGTAAATGAATTAATAGAGATGCGGAAAAGAAAATCGGTTCCTTTCTGTGTCGATTATCTTTTATTTGTAACTTGAAACTGCAATATACAATTTTTAAGTATTTGTATTAAAATGCTAGCCGGTAACGGCTGATTGCCAAAGGTTCTTTTGAGATGGCGAGAATTTTCTAGAACGCTTCCAGAAGAATAATAGAAATGGATGCAAGTCATATTCAAAAGTCAAGTGGATTCTTTAAAAGCAGCAGAACAGACACTTGTACCAGTTTTTCAAGTATTCCATAAAGAAAATCTAATTTGGCATTCATATTTGCAACAATTAGAGAAGCATTTTATTGTATAATTTCTACAGTCAGTTATGAATTTCGCAAAACAGAAATGAAGCCTAATCCGTCTTATAAAGATTGAGTTGAAGAACGTGGAAAATTTGGATAATAAAGTAAACTTAATACACCGGTAAGCAATGTTTTAAAGATTTTACTGTTGAAATGATTAGTGACCATACTATCATCCACACACAACGTGTGATACAGAAATGGCGCTTTGCAAAAACGTGCGCCAACGTTGTCAGAAGTCTTGCTAATTTCGGAATCACATGAACCCACAATAAAAGCAAATCGCAAGAGTCAAAGAAAATTTAAAAGAAATTCACAAAAATGTTCAGGTAAATGCCGTTGAAAATAACATTAAGGAATTGCGTTCTAAAGAAAATTCTAAGTTGCCGTCAAAACTTAAATCATGTTGTCATTCGTCATAAATGCGACAAAAAAGTCACATAGCACCTGTATGTTTAAATTAACAAAAGAAAAGAAAGCTTATGTACATAAATAAATAAAGAGAGAGCAACCTAATGTTAAGGTAACTAAAATTAGGTAGGAGCTTATAGGATTTGAGGAATATCAAAATCAAAAAACTTTCATAGATGCCAAAACTATTAATAAAATTTCAAATTTGAAATTACATGCGGATTCCGGTGTTTTTATCTCACTTATAAATATGGAAACTTATGTAAATATCAATTCACCGATATTATTTGCTTGAAAAACATTACTATACGGACTCGGTTAAAACCGAATTTCCATTCTTGGTGAATTGAAAGTGAAAATGGAATGGGCGCAAATGACCAAGGAAATTACTTTATTTGTTTTGATTCGAAAAAAAGCAATAATCTATCTGGATTTAATCTGTTCCAGGCATTTGATTTCAAAATTAAACGACTGAGCAAGCCGATACAAATAATATAAAAGGTATATGTGACAAATATACTAAAATATCGATATTGATCAATATCCGTTACCAAGTAGGAAAACGTTACTTAACACTATACGACATGGAAAATACCTCTCAAAAGTAGATTTAAAGGAAGCATACTTAAAAGTCGAGCTTGATGAAGAATCGGAGAAGATTGTGGTGATAAATACTCGAATACTTGTCAGTGCACCAGGTATTTTCCAAAAGTTGGTAATATAATTACTTCCTAGTATAGAAACATGCGCAAATTATTTGGATGACATCATTATTTCAACGCCGCCTTTATCAATCCACGTGCTTCGCCTTGGACGCGTGTTTCAAATTTTGAAAATACATTATATTCAAAAAAGACTATATGCATAATTTCCAAAAAAAAACAGACTTTGTCAACTTGTCATTACAAAAGGAAACAATATATTTATAAAATTAGGAAAGTTATGATGCTTCAAATATATCGAATAATCAAATCACATCTTTTGATTAAAATTTAGACGATAAGGCTGAACTGAAGTCCATGCTTCGAAAGTTAATGAATTAGCGATAAAATAATAGGCTTTCGAATTATTTAAAAAGAAAATGGTATTTGTTATTGTATTTTACTTACTTACTCATAAAACCCAACTAAAACAAATTAACTGTCGAATTCAATTGACTCTTAGAAGTTAATCTTACACCAATTAACATTAAAAATTACTATAAAGTTTATTAGGAGAAACAAGCAAAAAAAAAAAAAATAATAACTATAAAATAATAATTCTTGTATAAATAAATTTAAGCCAAAAAAAAAAAAATTAAAGAAAAAGGAACCAAACAAGTATTTTAATACAGTTCCAAAGGTATGCTTGGCTATAGTGCAATTGCTATCGTTTATAGAGGACGTCACCACATTGAAACTCTAGAAGATTTTGCTGAAGTAGCTTTAATGAAATGCCAGAAGGAACGAAATCAGCGTCCACAACAAGGGAGAAATGAATCAACATCGTTACAGCAAGTAAGATATAAAACACTTTAGTTTAAGAAGTGGACATAAAACTTGTAACGAGTCTTCTTGGGCAGGGTAAGCTCAGGGCTCCACCAGGACCCCTTCCAAGAAATTTATAATAATAACTTGGACTTCCGGATTGGTGATTAATATTCAAATTTTATTATTATTTGACAGTGATTTTTCTTTTCTTTTCTATATTCGAAATTTTCTTTGTTTAACAGCAATTTTCCTTTTAAGGGGGGTGGAGAAATCAGCGTGATGACCCGACTTTCGTTTAACGCTTTTTTAAACGATCGTTATTATCTATACTTTCTACCGTCTTCCGAATCGCGAGATTTTCTCTGAAAACAAAAGGAGTACGTCGTGGGTGTTATAGCAGCCAACCTCGGCCTGTAGGACCACTCGTCCGTCCATAACCGTTTCATGTCGCTGAAGGGAGTGTCTATCGGTTATTCAGGGATAGCGACTAAGCTAAGCCTGCCATCCCCTATCTGAGTGCATTGCGGTTTTATAGTCGCGATCACCATCACTCTCCCGTTACATCGATGTTTTCCCTACAGTTACGTTACAATCTTAATACCTACTTGCATGCGTGTTGTAACGATATTCTTATGCTTGCAAACAAGTTATCATCTCAGCTTTCCTTGTGTAAGTATTCTAATGCTATCCTTATGTACATTTTATTATTATTACTACCTTACGTGCCAACCCGTGTGATTGTTGGTGCCGGCTTAGGTGCTAAATCGAATAATTTTATAAACCGTTAAGCATGCCTTCATGTAATATGCATACTTTTGTAAGCTCTCCTGTTTCTTCACAAACGTTTGCTTGTATGCCTTGCATTAACTAACCTAGGCCTAGTCGCGTATGTTTGCTTGCATCTACTAATACTACCTTAAGTACCGAACCGTATGAGTTTATTGTTAGTGCTGGCTTAGGTATCAAATCGGGTGATTGTATAAGCCGCAGAACCGTTAACCATGTCTTCATATGATGCGTATCATATCGACATTTTATAAGCTCTTTTTTTTTCAAATGTTTGCTTGTATGCCTATCTTGATGTTTGTCTTCTTGATATTGCTGTACTGAATCGCATGATTTTATAAACCGTTGGGTATGATTTTTGCGAAACCACAAAGCCGTCAGGTTTGTGCTTTTGCAAAATGTGAGTGATTCAATAGTTTGTTAATAATTGAGGGTGAGTTATTGGCATGTTGCTCAACGTATTATAACTTGTTTCTCTACAATGTTTATAAGGCTCTACTTACATGTATATGTTGGACAATGTAAAGACTTATGTACGGTGTGTATCTATGTGCTGCTTAAGAATATATTTTGTTTATATACGTTTTATTTATATACATTTGTGGTCACTAGCGTGTGTGGGAGAAGAATAATATGTTGACGTAAGGAGAGCAGACACGTAAGGGGTATTTATTTTCTAGTGCGGAGAGGCAATTCAGACTGACTGTTATTGGGGTCTAAGGGTAGACATTTGCGCGGACAGATTTATTTTTAGTAAGGAAACTAACATGAAGAACTAAACATGTAATAGGTTTCGCGAAAATGAGGTACATGTGCCTGTGTGTGTGTGCGTGCAGGAATGTCACTATAGACATTGACTTAACGGACTAATAGATACATAGGGACAGACTAACGGACAAAACAACAATGCTAACGGCAAGACATGCCGTTAGTTATTTTCCGATTCTTTTTCTCCTTTTTTTTTTGTAAATGTAACTGGGCTAGTCAGGCGGCACGAAGCACAAACCCAGCTTTATATTACAAAATAAATAAGAAAGAAAAATAATGCACAACTAGCACAAAGGCACACTCACAACCAGTACAGAATCAAATTGCAAGTAAATGCCAAAGCTATCGCAAACATGCGAAAGCTTGGCAACCGATATAGTAAACAACACCAATGAATATTCGAATCACAATAAAATATTGAGGTTAAAACTTAGTTTAATTATGACACAGGCAAATCGCGCGTATTAAGCAAAGTTGCTTTGATAGACTTTAAAGAATGCGATATTGAGATTAGGTGACATCATTTAGGTTTCTGCAGACAACACTAAAGGGGTTAAACGGCTCGTATTTACATTGACTCATCTTAACGAATATAAAGTGCCTAGAGAAGCGGTTAGGGGCATTAAAGCTTATCTCACCTAGCAATGTGGACGAATCGATAGTACCATTAATTAACTTAATTAAGAAGGAGACATCAAGAATAAATTTATGTTTTTCATGTGACAGTAAGGATAACAAGAGTAATCTATTTTCATAAAGAGGCAAAGAGACAAGCGGGTCCCAGCCCAAATTCCTAAGGGAAAACAGAAAGATTTGCTTTTGAACTCATTCAATCGAATCTACATAACACCTATAGGGAAGACACCACACGGCAGACGCAAATTCAAGTATTGGTTTAATTAAGCGCATTTATAACCTTTTTGTAAAGTAAGGATACTTAAGCTGTTTGGACCTCCGGTTAATGAAACCTACCGCGGACCTAGCTTTACTTAAAAAGAGGTCAACGTGCATAGAAACCCTAAATAGATTAACGAATCAACGTTTTCCAACTTGTGTGGATGAAATACTCAGTATTGAATGATTTCCTTCTTAAGAAAGAAAGCTTCTTGCATTTTTTTAGATTTAAGTTTATAAAATTTAACGAGCACCACGGAAAACACCTGATTTCGAGGACTGATTTAAAATAACTCCACATAACTCGACAGAGCATGATTTAAGTATACATGACGGTGTCCCATTATGTCCAGGCGTGCATCTACATTTCAGAGAGCTTAAATTATGTAAAATATAATTTTCTAAAATGACCAAGTAAGACATCAAAATCGAGCTAGATATCGGATACGGACAGTTGCATCGTTGAATCGGAATTGGCAGTTAAAAAATTTCGTCGGAAGTATTAAGCAAAGAAATTCGAGGTTTCAATATCATCAGAGGACTAAGAGCCATTGAAGTGAGGATTTTATCAACTGAAAGTATCTACAATAATATTTGTGGTTGAGGTAATTAAATCCATGCCTTGATGCAAGATAACCGAAATAGACGTAAGTAGAAACACATTTTATAAATTTTTTGAAAAGTGTGTTTTTCCTATTTTTGTAATGTTTAATATTCTTGTTAAACCACGGCGGGCAACTGCTTCGAGGGTAAGGTTGCTTAATCGGAACGAAAACACAAATAGCTAGGTGTAATACGTATAGAACGAAGAGAGTAGAGAGAGTAGAGAGTAGGGTTTCAATATTATTCCAGCAGAGAAATCAAGCACCTTTCCACCCAACTCGATTTGCTTCTACTGCCCAATAACATAATATGAGCAAAAGAACAAATTCTGTCCAATGTATATATATATCACCGTCTGATATCGATAAGACCTATATATTCAGTAGCGTTATGAGTTTTTATTTGTTGATCCTTTGCGCTTTATCAATGATAGCGACAGTATATCATGACGCATGGAAAGATTGATAATACACAGGTGATTAGAAGCTAAAGCGAATTATGACTATTAATTAGACAATTCACGTATCATAAAGTTTTTTCGTGAAATATTTATTAATATTTTCATAGTGCTTTAATCTTATTTGAGAACGACTGAAGTATGCTTGCAATATAGAAAAAGGAAGCTTCAGAGGCCTGAAATCGGAATTGGTTATGCCATGTTTGTCCGTCTGTCTGACGTGTGTTGTAGACATTCCCGGTTGCAAAAATTAGAAAATTGACTTCAAATTTAGTACAAACATTGCAAGATTCGGTACACAGGTTGGTATTGCAAATGGGTCAAGCTATTCAGAGCACAAGTTCACATTGAACTGTGTTTAGAAGATAGAAGGCTGAAATTAACCGCATTTACTTTACGAAAAACTCTGCTATTTATGTGGAAAATTGGAAAAATCGGCTATGGCTGCACAAAGCTACAAGTGGTTCAATTTTCTTTTTTCACTCTTTTGCGATTTTATGCTTCTTAATCATAAGGTAAAAAAGACAGAAGGTTTTATACTATTTTATACATTCCTCAAATGAAGATATATTATGTGCCTATAAATGCATTAATTCTTCAGTAAATGTGGTGGACACCACGACCTGGTGGATTAATTTTTCCTAATAATACCAGCAATATGAGAATCAAATAAAAAGATTCGGAAAGTAGAAGGCAGCAAACTAAATGTTGTGTTGATTCCACATTAATTATTTTAGATATCACAAGATAGCACATTAACTTTTCTTAAAAATAGCTTTTAGAAATAACACTAGAGAGATCAGACCTGTTATAGATCATCGAAATGAAATATTTTCATCTGTTCCCATAGACTAACGCTTCTCAATAGATGCACAGATGTATTTAACAAAAATAGGTCATTTCAATAATTCACTGTTAGATTTCCTAAGTTTGCCATTCTTTTCGCATTATTTCGCACACCAGCGAAAGGTAAACCGTCTTTTCGTTGTTTCACATTTTTATTCAATTCTTTTTGAAACAAAGTTCGTAACGCTGGGTTGCGATTTTTGGAATAGTATAGGTTTTATCTACATTTCTCAGAAAATCTATTTACAAATTATTTACAGGCTTTAATTCTCATTCTGGTCTTGTACATACGAATATTGCAATTTAGCTCTCTTGACTCTACTCTAATTTGCCTCTTGGAAAAATGCTGTTTTTATACCCTTTCGCAAGCAAGTTACCATTACTTAAATACATTGCGATGTCTTTGTGTTACTCCCTTTTCCGCTTCATTTCTGCTAATTGTTGTGAGTCTTTTCGCGAGACGCCAGTTGCATGAGGCAGGTAAAGCGTCATAATCGTGTTTTTAATTTCTCCTCTCTTTGAATTTCGAATCATCTACTAATTTTCATGAAAACTGAAATCATCAAATATTGCATTTTCGTAGCAATATGTTTTGCTGTGGAGTTAGATCTCTAATTTAGGTTTGATAATATCCTTGTATGTGTTGGAACCCTGAAGCGGAAATAATTGAGATGGCTCGCGCACGCAAAACAAATTGATATCGTGGGAACTTCCTTGAGGGTTATCGGTTCGTGCTTCTCCTATAGATTCCTGAGTGAGTGTGGAGTATTCCCACATAATTTAATTTAATTTAAGGAATATCGATTGCTATTCGTGTCACCTGTGTTGGTGAAATTCATACAATACGCTGGAAAAAATCCACTTGTTACTCTTCCCTATATTCCCACTCCAAAGCCTTAAGAGTACAATTTAGTCTCTTAACGTTGCTAAATAAATTAATTTCAAAGATACATGGACCGGCTCCTGTCTTGTATATTGGTTTCTTCATCGGGCAAAGATAAAAGATTCTTCAAGCAAGGTGTATACCCTTGATTGGTTTTGTTCATTGGACAAGTTCACAGAAAGTCAACGAAATTTTAGCAGTCACCAGAGTATGATTTGTTGGTAACGGATATGTATTAGCTGATACAAATTCAAGATATCCGACCCAGTTAACGATGTAATGAGTTTGAATATTAGATAGTTTTTCGTGATGCCTGTTTGTATAAAAATCAGCTTTTTGAGATAAAGAAGACATTCATAAATGTGCGCTAATGTCCGAAGATTTGATATAAATTTAAAAATTTGTCTTTGAATTGCTGTGGTGTCAGGAAAAGGACATTGATACTTTTGAGATAGACGTCCAGCAGTGCTTCTAAGATGGCACTTATGCACACTGAATTCGTTCAATGTTAAAAGAAGTTAATGTTGGCGAATGCTGCGAATGCTCTAAACAGGCCCTTTTGCTGAGCCTTTTCTTGCATATTGTGAATATGAGCTGCAATTTCTGATAACTCATGGGTGAGTTAAATAAGTTTCCTTGCAGCGGCGGCTTTATCCTCTTTGATGGCATTGTTGGTAGAGTCCAAGCCCGAGGTTGGATTTTTAAGCAAGTAGACGTTGCTGATTCTCTTTAATCATTTCGATAGCGTTCAACTTTTTTTTAGCGTATTCGGAGTCTAATACGGCGAATGAGTGTGAGTTGGCAATGTTTCTAACAAAGTCAATCGTTTCTCACTTGCCCTGACATGGTGTCAAAAGAACACAATTCAGATTCCATACATTTAAATTGTGTAACAGGCGTTTGGCATAGTATAACATTTACCTGGTGTTCGTACATTCGCGCTAGTTAACAACACTTTTTTTCTTGTTTCCTTTTAGTTTTGATAAGCCAGGGGGATGATCTGAGCATTGAGATTGAGAAGTTGTTGTACGGGTAAATGGTAATCAGTAATTTACCATGAACAATTACTGCTAATAACAAATTAAAGAAACCGAACAAATAAATCAAATTAACTATAAACAAAGACACAAATTGGTTTAATTAAATCATTTAATTAAGCACATTAGCATTGAATTAGATAAATTCCTAATAACGCCAGAGTGCAATCGTACATCAACAAAGTAATATAAAAACTGAATTGGTATGCCAAATGATTTTGGTGAACATTTTCTTTATGAACAAAAATAGTCCCGTTCAATTCGATGGATGTAAGATGCAAAATAATACGCAAAAGTGCAAAATGCAAATATAATAGATATAAATACCTGAAGACAACGAGGAATGAGAATAATATAAGAATAGAAACCCAAACTTTATTGTTTTTGCGAAATATAATTAAGGAGTATTTGTTTGAACATTGTGACGTAAATTTTTCCTGATAACCGTGACTTACCGCCTCATATTTGCCTAAAATAAAAGCATATTTATAAATAAGTCAAAAATAGAAAAGTGAACAGTAAACTAACAACAAAACCTTATCATTACGAGGTTAATGAGTATGCCCATTGCATGTCAAAAAAAAAAATAGGCGACAATTTTCTCGAATTAGAAAGGTTCGGCTTTCTAAAAATGCTATAATAGTCCGAAGTGGTAGCAACTATAGGCAATGAAATACGTAGGCAACATTTTATTCAAAACTGAGAATAGAAAAGTTGTAAGGTGGTATTTTGTACCTGATTTTTTGCGAGTCAGCTCAAATGCGGCAGGGACAACGTTACAAGAAATGGGTGATGGAAGTGATGCCATCATGATTGATAATTTCACGATAGGAGGCTTACTCCAAGCACGCAGGAGTTGAAGAATTTGAGTCAGTAGTTCTCGTAGAGTTTTCTCGCGAATCCCGGGTCCGTTAACAGCGTTAAGCGGGGTTTGAAGACTCTTATCCTCTGGATTTTTAGTTGGGTTGGCACCTACTGGTGGAGTATTTTTTTCATACAGCTAAGCTTTGGCGACTAGAACCGCGCTGCGTCAACATCAGGGAGTTGAAACCGCCATAATCGCATTAGCGTTAGTACGGATTAATTCAACCTATTTCGTGAAGGTGTCAAAAAATACTATGAAGTGGATATGGCCCTGTGATGATCTGGGCAATAGTCCGATGAAATCTGCAGATACTGTAATTCACGGCTCCTCAGGAATGCGAGTCTGCACTTCACCGGGGAGATTTTAATGGGGAAACCTTGTATTTTTGAGAGGACTAACATTTCTTCACATAATGACGAAGGTGTTTATACATTCCTGACCAGTAATATTTTTGGGATAGCGCTTCAGCTACTTTATTCCACTTACCTTTACGATATTTGACAGTGAATTTATGCTGCTGCAATTGTAGAGCCCATCTGGCAAATCTTCCCGTTGAGTTCTCGATACTATTTAGCCGTTTAAGAGATAAATGATCAGTGATGACTTCAAGCTCGTGTCCGCCTAGGTTTGGACTCATTTTGCGAACACGCCATATTATGGTTAAGTATTCTTTCTCTGTCGTTGAATAATTAATTTCGGTCTTTTGAAGCCGGCGCCTTGCATAAGCGATGATCCTTTCACTTCCTCAACAAATTAAAGGAGTACCATTCCTAAGCCATAAGCGCTGCCGACAGATTGTAGGACAAACTTCTTAGTGAAGTCTGGACATGTCAGAATGGCGATTTCTATTAATTTCTGTTTGACATATTCGTAGGCGAACTGTTGAGATTCTGTCCTAGCCCACATTTTCTTTATGTGTTTGGTGTTCACCTTTCTAAAGTAACATAGTTACAGGACTTGCGATATCTGAAAAGTTTGCTATGAATCTTCTATATTATGTTAAAACGGCGAGACGTATCTCTCGTAAATTTTGAGGAATTTTGGGAATGGCCATGCCCTTAATTTTTTGATACCTTCTTCTCCTGCTACATATTTCGTTTCCTTTTTTACGAATTCACATTTTTCGGGGTTTATTCGGAGATTGGCGCTCCGCAATTGTTCAAAGACTATTTTAAAATCCGCGAGATGGTCGGTCAGTGTTTTCCCAGTACCGATTGTATTTTCTAACTATACAAAGCTTCATGTCAGCTCCAATTACGCTATTAAGAGCTCGTTGATATGCGGCAGGTGTCGAATGTAGGCCGAACGGCTTCACTGTCCATTGGTGCAACCTACGACTTTTGACTGTAAAGGCTGTATAATTTTTACTATTCTCGGCCATTGGGATCTGAGAATAACCGTTTTCGAGATCAATACTAAACTAATATGTTTGGCATTACGTAATCTGTCTAAAATGTTCGAAATCCGCAACCAGGGGTAAGCATCTGGAGAAGATCGTTTATTTAATTAGCGATAATTCATGCATAGTTACCACGTATCGTTCTTGGCGAGTGTTAGCTAACGATTTCGTACTGATATCTAATTTTTATGGGGCGCTCATCCTGTATATTTGGAAATTTTGTCAATTCCTTCTCAAGAATGGTATGATTCGTGGTTCGCCGCAAACTCTTTCATTATTATTATCTTTTCATTCTGATTGATGCCATTTTTGATTACCAAATTTGGAATTCTGCTATCGGGATTTTGTGTCCTCGCATTAACCTGTGTTGTGAGTTTTTCGGCTGCTCTAGGTTATAAGCTATATGGTTGTCTCTATTGTGTGTGTTTGGGCACCTGAGTGTTCAGACAAGCGTTCCTGTGATATTGGATTACTACCGAGCAACACTTAAATGGGTTATCCAAAGGTTTACACATTGTAGAGAGATCGGCTACAGAAATGAGAGCTTTGGAAGCTTTTAGAAATGCTAATCCCAGGATTACATCTTTCGATGCGTTTGGCATAACTAGAAGTATGACCGTTTCGACTTGATTACCAATTTGTTAAACAGCAGTCGAATAGTGTTTAAAGCAGCGCTATTGCTATTTTAGTTACAGCCTTCTCTACTTACGATGGATAAAACTTCTCGTGAGAAGCGAGAGAAATTTCGCTTTCCGGTCTTACAAAATTTCTCTTTTTACGGCTGATGAAATTTTCTCTTAACACCTACAAAATTTCTTCTTATAACGGGAGAAATTTTTTCGTCACCGCGTCAGTAACTAATGGCGGGAAGGTGACAATTTTTCCGTTGGCGGGAAAACTACGGCTTACACTCTCCGTGACTTCTTCTCTAGCGATTACTTAGGAAGTCGGAAGCCCGGCCACTGTAATGGTGGTTTGTGACTCTTGATGTTGTGCGAGTCAGCTCAAACGCGCCGTTGTCCACATTACCAGAAATTTATATTACAGAGAGTGTTGTCCGTCGCCTGCGTCGCCAATTGGTATATCTTCTTCGTTTCACTTATCCTCGATTTTATTAGCGTAATACAAAACGATTATTCTAATACCCGACATGTCTCACCAGTATTCGGTAACTACTCTCTCTCGGGGTTAAAACGCTCTTTCTCGCTTTCCTAATCTTCTTCTATACTACCCTCGATGTACGGCTGGCGATGAGTGCAGGGGGTAAGTTCCAATACAAGCATCACCGTCGGAGCACAAATAAAAGGATCACTACCTCCTATGCTTAAAAATAAGGCTAGGCGATTTCAACCTAAGACGAGTTAGAATCTTACCGTAGTAAGGCATTATACTATGACAGCCATCAGTTGCTGGCTGGCGCGCAATTTCGTAATACTTCGGGGATATATGATCGGGCGTAACTTCACTCATATTATTTAGCTTAGATGTCTAATCATGCTTATCTATACTTATTCTATAGCAATAATTGCGTATTAATGATTGCTCTATTAAACAAACCGTGTTTACAACTCGCTTTACAACTCCATATAGAGATGGTTGCTCTCTTCTTGATTTGGTAACAAGTTCTCTAAAAGTTACCGTTTAAACCTTTATGAAAGTCCGTCTGTATGTTACAACCAAGTGTTCGTTGTTTCAAACACAAATGATCTGCATGGTTTAAGCATGTAGTCACGTTTTATACAAATATGTGTACATGCATTGTCATGCTGGATGGATGAGTATACATGTTTATATAATACATATAGCAGCTAAAGCAAATATAGGTAAATGCATATATATATTTAGAACCATAACGTAGCTAATTATATATAGCTAGTTATATATATATATAACGATAATATATAAAATGAAATTAAATAATGTAACTATTTAAATCCTATAATTCAAGCGACTGTTGTGTTGCGGGTGGTAAAATGAGGTATGCTCAATTTTGCGCGTCACAGATTCTTGGGTATTTTTTGTGTATCCATCAGCAACCACACTAAAAATGGGACTACTCCGTTCACTGCACGTGTGCAAATTTCATTTCCTGGATAAGTTGCCGCTATGTTTCCTAGTGGCCATTGAAGTGATGGAGCATTGTCCTCTCATATTTAACCCATCTTATCAAATTGTGCATCTTAAGCATGTTCCTACCATTTGTATCAGTATTAAAGCTTGTTTAGTCTGTAACGCGGTATTTAGATACCTTGAAATTGCGGGAGTTAAGCTCGTCGTGTCTAGAATTCGTGTTAAGGACAATTTCCAGAAGAGAGATTGTCACTTTCCGATTCTCTTACGTATTTAAATCACCACACTATCCTCCGATAGTCCTCCCCACTTTTCTTTTCCTATCTTCCCTTATATGCGGCCGACTGTAAATCAGCGGATAATTTTCTCAAGCATCGCCGTTAGAGTTGTAACTGCCCTACTAAACAATTACAATGAGAAAAATAGCCTAAGCTACAAAGCAAATTGGGACGATCAATCGGAATGGTCTTACCAAAATAAGGTGGCTGTTTGTAACTAAATATGACCATTTGAAAATTCATTCGTTTCATCGCGATTTATATATTATTATAACCAGTTTTGTGATGTCACTCACAATTTGTCAATCGGCGGGGACACAACGTGGGGATGTATAATACGATGCTTAAACGTAGAGTGCATATTTACAAAAATTGAATAAAATAATAATTATATTTTTATTATTAGGAAGAATATATCTGAATATATATATGATAAGTATAAAATATAATACTGTATATGCATAATTCGATATCGTTAGACCTAACAATTTAATGATTAAAATAATATAAAATATTGTTGGAGCTAATAAAGTTATAAGGAAATACAAAGCTATAAATTAAAGTTAGTGTTAACGGATTCTCTGAACTAAGCAAACATCTGGGTACTCTGTGTGCGCAGTTTGAGAAAGTCCAATCAATGTTCAATGAGTGTCGTTATCTAGAGCACTCGCCTTCTCCTCCAACCTTTACAAGACCGACTCGAAGTGTTGCATGTGGTACTTCACCTCCACCTTTTCCTAAATCTGATCTGCCGACTCATGTGAGTGCTCCATCCTTTTCTACAAAGAATGCTAGCGTTTCTGCTGTCGTTGATTTGGGCGCTAATAAAAAAGTTCCAAATAAGTTGGGAAGCCCCTCTCATCCTAGCTATGCCGAAGTGCCAAGCTAGTCTCCCAGTGATGCCATCCAGGCTACTTAGTGTAAATCCCCAAAAAGCATTAAAGAAAATAACAAATCCGCCTCCCCCCCTGGCCGTTCAGGGGTGCCTACTGGTCACCATGCTGGGCAAGTCACACAAGCTGCACAGGTAAGTGTAGTAACTTCCTGCATTTTCTCCCCAACTCAAAACTCTCTACCAGGAAATCCTATTTTTGTAGTAGGGATGACGTCTGCCTGTCGGCAGTACCACTCAGAAAGGCAATATTTGTGTCAAGATTGTCGCCTGACACCTCTGGGAATAACATAAAAAGTTATCTAGCTGCAAAAGTTCCATCGGTCAATATGAAGCGTGTGAACAAGTTTAAATTTGCTCCATCTCAATATAGGGCTATTTCGTCCTTTAAGATGCTAGTTCCAATTGCATCCATCAAAATTTTGTTAAACAAACTATTGTGGCCAATTAGATCCTCAACAAAGAAATTCCCTCCTTAGGAAAGACCCCCTAATTCTAATACGCTTGCTCTTCCACCTTCAAAAAACCAAATGTTTTTTAAGGCCCAGTAACTTTCATTTAACAAAATGTTAGGGGCCTAAACTTAAAAATTTTCTCCACTTTCGTAAATTCAGTGAGCACGGAGTTTAGCTGTTTGACCTTAACTGAAACTTGGATAAAGACTGATATACATTCCTCGGAACTTTTTTCACAATTCTTTCCAGGTTTTCAAAAAGGATCGATTGGATCGCACTGATGATGGTGTCTTAGCTGTAATATTTGCCGCAGTCCCGTCAATTGAATTTCCTACTCCCTCCTACGTTGAATTTATTTCCATTCGGGCGAAAATTACCAATAATCAGTTATACGTAAGTTGCTCCTACATTCCCCCAAATGCGGATATCCCTATTTATAAGAAACATGCTGCCCGCATTTGTGACATGGCTGAAAAGTTTAAACATACTGACATAATCATAGCGTTGGGTGACTTCAATTTGCCGGAAGTCACTTGGTGTTATAGCGACAATTCTGGTACCCACTTCAACATCTGATAGGACTATTGTGTTTCTCTGGTAGTGAAACCATACTGTTTTCGTTCTATAATGTATCAAACCTCGCTATTTTGGCATCTGTTCCCTTCAAACAACCTCGCTCGCGAAGCAGGTGCCCGCAATGGTTTAACAAGACAATTAAATGTTATAATAGTAGGAAAAGCGAACTTTTGAAAAAATTTATGAAAAGGCGTCCTATTTACTACTATTTTGCCTATTCTGCATCAAGAATTTGAATTTAATTACCACAACCACCAATATTATTGTAGATACTTTCAGTTGATAAAATCCTCACTGCTGTCATCCTAGATATTTTTTCAAGTTTGTCAACTCCAAAAGCAAAATCTGCATATACCCCGCCTCCTCTGAATCCTCTAGTGATATTGAAACCTGGAATCTCTTTGCTGAACACTTCGGACGAAATTCTTCAACTACTAATTCCGATTCAACTGGCAAATATCCGGTATCCGCTGTCTAACTCGGTGTTGATTCCTAAGTTGATCATTTCAGAAAATGATGGTTTAGATGGTTTAAGGTTTCTAAAATAATTCACCGCTTGGACCTTAAAACATGCTCTGTCGAGCTATGTAGTCTTATATCAATGATTTTTAATCTGTCCTTAAAATCAGGTGTTTTCATTTTTTGTTGGAAGAGTAGTTTCCTTATTCCTGTTCACAAATGTGGACTGAAACATCAAATAAAGAACTATAGAGGCATCGCAAAGTTGAGTGTCTTACATAAATTGTTTGAGCGAATTGTTACTCAGGATTTAGGTTTTGCTATCAAATCTTCTTCTTCTTCTCTTATAGCATCATATTCGGAAAGGAAGATCTACTGTCATGACACTCTTAGAGTTTACCTGTCACGTTTGACTTCTCTTCTTTGATTTATTGATCTTAAAACTATATGACTCTGGCTTCTCTTTTTACATGGTAAAATGGATAAGTTCGTATCTGCGGAACAGATCATGCGGGGTTCTGTTTAACTCGTAATACCAATGCTGTAGGCCTGTCGCCTTCAAAAAACTAAATGTTTCTTCAGGCCCATTATGTCTTATTTATCAAAATGTTAGGGGCCTAAATTCAAAAATTCGGTCGACTTTTCTAAAGTCAGTAAGCACTGAGTTTTTCTGTTTTGCTTTCACTGAAACTTGGTTAAAACCTGATATACATTCGTCCGAACTATTCCATAATTCTTTCCATGTATTCAGAAATGACCGATTGAATCGCATTGGTGGCGGTGTATTAATTGCCATATCTGCGTCAGTCCCCGTCCTATTCGATTGAATTTCCCACGTCTCCTGACGTCGAATTTATCGCCATTCGAGCGAAAATACCTAATAAACAGCTATTTATTACATGCTCCTACATTCCCCCAAATTCGGATATCTCCATATACAAGAAGCAGGCTGCCCTCATTTGTGAAGTGGCCAAGCAGTCTAGACCCACCGATTTGGTCGTTGCATTGGGAGACTTCAACCTGCTTCAATGCACTTGGTGTAACAGTGAAAACTCTGGCTGTTTGATTCTTATTTCAACATATGATAGAGCTGTTATGTTCTTTAACCAATTATTTGACCATAATTTAGTTAAATATAACCGTACCCTTAATTGCAATGGTAGACTGCTTGATCTCTGCTTTGCCAATTTTCCTGAGATTAATGTAAATCGTTGTTCACCTTTTAGTTTACCTGAGGATCCTTATCATCCATCGATGTGTATTTCCTTTCATCACAATTATGATGGTTCGTTGAACTGTCTTAATACTCCAAACCCAACCTTTTCCAGCAAATATTATGGTTTTCATAAAACCAATATAGAATTGCTAAAATTTCAACTTTCACATATGAGGCTTGACTTCTCAACCGGGAGTATAGAAAGGTTATTGTCATCGTTCTACAATACATTAAATCTAGCTATTGCTGCATCTGTTCCGCTTAAGCAGTGCCGACCTCGAGGTAGGAGTCCCCCGTGGTTTAATACGTCAATTAGGTATTATAAGAATAGGAAAAACAAGCTGTTCAAGAAATTTTTAAGTAGTGGCTCTTCTCTAGACTATTTCGCGTACTCAGCCGCAAGGCATAGATTTAACTCCCTCAACCACCGTTATTATTGCAGATACCTTCAGTTCATTAAATCCTCTCTGTTTTCTAATCCTAAATACTTCTTTAAATTTGTTAATTCAAAAAGAAAAATTTCTGCACATCCCTCGTTTGTCTCTTTTAATGGCTCTGACTCCTCGGATGATTTTGAAATCTCAAATCTGTTTGCGGAGTACTTCCGACGAAACTTTTCGTCTGCTGATTTTGATTCATCAGCAAATTACCCTTATCCTATAACTAACTTGGTTTCAATACCCAATTTGGTTATTTCTGATGACGACGTTTGTAATGGGTTGACTTCTCTGAAATACAGTTGTGCGCCTGGACCTGATGGAATTCCATCATATGTACTTAAGCCTTGCGCTATTGAGCTTTGTGGTGTTATCACTAAGATTTTTAATTTGTCCCTGAATTTAGGTGTTTTCCCTTCGTGTTGGAGGAGTAGTTATCTTATTCGTATTCACAAAAGTGGGAGTAGACAGCTCGTGGAGAACTATAGAGGCATTGCCAAGCTGAGTGTTTTACCTAAACTATTTGAGAGAATTCTGACTCAGCGTTTGGCCTTTGCCATCAAATCATATATTTCTCCACTCCAACATGGCTTCCGAAAAGGAAGTTCTACGGTCACTAATCTTTTAGAGTTTACTTGTCAGGTTTTCAAGGCATTTTCCAATGGCTCTTGCACTGATGTCATATACACTGATTTTAGCAAAGCGTTTGATTTGGTTAACCACAAATTACTTATCTTTAAACTTCAAGCCGCTGGCCTCCCTTCCCATTTAGTGAAATGGATAAGCTCTTATTTGCATAATAGGTCATTCAGGGTTTTGTTTAACTTCACCACTTCATATGAATTCCACGTTTCGTCAGGAGTACCTCAAGGTAGCCACTTAGGACCCATTTTATTTAATCTATACATTAATGACTTGCCTTCGGCGATTAAATCTAGCCAGATCTTAATGTATGCTGATGATGTGAAACTGTTTTCTTCTTTTTCCTTAGAATCGCAATCACATCAGCTTCAAACTGACCTAAATAAATTGGTGGCATGGTGCTCTTCAAATTATATGACACTAAACCTAAATAAATGTAAGAAGCTTTCTTTCTCTAGAAGGAAGTCATTCATAACCCATTACTTTATAGATTCGCACAAGTTGGAGGACGTTGAGTCGTTCACAGACCTAGGCGTCCTCTTTGACCGTAGATTACGTTTCAATTTGCACGTTGAGTTCTCGATAAGCAAAGCTAGGTCCGCTCTTGGTTTCATCAAGAGGTGGTCCAAAGAGCTAGATGATCCGTATATTACCAAGAGGCTGTATACGTGTTTGGTTAGGCCTATACTTGAGTACGCTTCTATTGTGTGGTCTCCCTCGTACAGGTGCTATGTAGACTCAATTGAATCTATTCAAAAGCAATTCCTGTTGTTTGCTCTTAGGAATTTGGGTTGGGATCCGTCTGCTTCTCTTCCCCCCTATGAAAATAGGTTGCTTCTTTTGTCCTTACCGTCTCTTGAAAAACGTAGATTTGTTCTTGGCGTTTGCTTTGCAATCAAATTAATAAACGGCGCTATTGACTCGCCGTCATTACTTGGAGAAATAAGTTTTAATGTTCCTAACCGCTTCTCTAGGCATTTTACCTCGGTTAAGGTTAGTCATTGTAAATATAATTATGAGCTGTTTAACCCGCTCAGAGTTGTTTGCAAGAACCTGAATAGTGTCTATCACCTTTTTTCATTATCGGACACTTTAAAGTCCATTAAAGCAACATTGCTTAATACACGAGATTTGCCAATGTCGTACTTAAACTAGCTCTTAATCCTAAAAAGTCACTACGATTCGAAAATTAATTGTTGTTAACTATTATCGGTTGCCAAGCTTATGCATGTTTGCGATGGCTTAGGGGTTCATTTGCAACTGGGTTCTGTACCGGTTGTGGGTGTGGCTCTGTGCTAATTGTGTACATGCTTTTTTTTCTTTTCCTTTTTTCTTTTTTTTTTCCTTTTATTTGTTTTATTGTACTTATACTAAGTTTTTTAATAATAATTAATTTAAGATTTACTTTAAGAGTCATTTGAACTCGACTGTCTTTTTTTAGTTGAGTTTCTGTATAAGTGTAATAAATAAATAAATAAATAAAAAAGTAACTTCATCTCCTCGGATGAATTTCTCGTGACGTCTGCCGTCCCTCAAAGCAGCCATTTAGGACCCTTTTTGTTTAATTTATACAAGAATCGCCCGTCCGCGATTAAATCAAGTCAGATTTTAATGTACGCTGCCGATATAAACCCGATTGCTCTATGTCGTATTTAAACTAACTTGCAATCTTAACATCTCTTTATGATTCGAAAATTAACTGGTGCTCTCTGCTATTATCGCTTGCCAAGCTTTTGCATGGTTGCAATGGTTCAGGGGTTCACTTGCTCACAGTTTGTCTTGTCTTTTTTTGGGTTTCTTTTCCTTACTTCTCCTTATATCCTTTATACTATACACTATAAATTACTTTTTGATATTACTTAGTATAAGATTTACTTCTAAGAGTCAATTGAATTCGACTCTTCAATTATTTTAGTTGAGTTTCATGAGTAAGTAAAAAAATAAAATCGACCTGAGAACCAGTCGAATATAAAGTAAGTTTGCCAAGGCAATTGGGATTTTCTTTTACGCGGTTCATTTGTTGAACGCGCAAGCGAGCGGCATATAATTCTAAGCGTGGAATTCCGCGATGGGTGTGATTCCAGATTTAGCATGTAACAATCGCACAAGTGTTCATCTGTTTTGCAGCGCCGTAGTCCTTTTCGGACGCGTCTGAGGATGAGTTCAGTGACAACGTGCGCCACCGACACGGAAAAATAACACTTCTTTATATCTGATAACTGCTCAGTTCGCTGAAGTTGGCTCTGAGATGAGTCCAACCATTGGCAATAAATTCTGATAGCGACCGATGACAAGACTCTCAGGGGATCAAAGATTCTGGCTACGTCAGACACAACGGTTCTCTTCGTATGGCAAGAAAACTTAGAAAGACTTTGACCTTGATGAAAATCTGACCAATATTAGATCCAGTGGTCCAACAGCATTGTTGGTATCGTCGTTGAAATCGAAGTCGAGTCGCTGACCTTCTGAAAGAATTGGTTTCGTAAGTTGTTTATGGTTACACCACCACTTTCAAACGTTAAACCCTCTATCGTTCAAGATGGCCCTTAGCTCCTTTTGTGTATGGATGGCTATTGATAGACTATCCGATCCTGACAGGTAACAGTTCACATGGATGATAGAGCGACCGAAGGAGCTACTGGTCTAATCGCGGCTTGATGGTGTTGACTGAGCACTATGTCGATGTGGGGGTATCTCAACAGGTTTTTGGTTGCTACTTGGGTTTTGTCAGTGGAGTGATGCGTGATGACGGCCATTCATTTGTGGTTCTTCGACCATTGCAAATTTTACGCACATGATCTTAATGGAAGCAATTATAACTTGCGTCATGAGTTTTAAATATTTTGTGGCATCACTGAATATTCGCCTTCGCCGCCTTAGTGCTTCGTGAAGCTTCTTTCACGCAAGGCATCCTCTTTCATTGGTGTTCGGTTTGCCACTGAAGTGAATGTTCTTGCAAACACTTTTTCTTTGCTGCCAACCGTTTCTAGGACTTGGAATCGATATTCAAGGAAAAATTCCTTCCTTCCAAAAAATTCTTTCTGAAGCTAACCCCATTGACATAATTTGTGCTTCTAAATTTCTTAATGCCATAAGGGTACGTTTGTTATGTCGTGCATGATTTTGACACTGGGCGCGGTTGCTGCATCTGTACATTTCGGCTAGTTAATTTGTTTCTACACTATCGTACCTTTCGTGCAGAATTTCCCATACTACCGTGTAATTGTCCTCTGTAGGGGCTGAAATGGCATATTAATCGCTCAGCCTCTTCCATCAAATTTGCCTTGAAATATCGCATCTTTTTTCAAGATGAAATGAGCCGTTCCTGCATAAGCTCA
This sequence comes from Glossina morsitans morsitans, assembly GCA_001077435.1. Lineage (NCBI taxonomy): Eukaryota > Metazoa > Arthropoda > Insecta > Diptera > Glossinidae > Glossina > Glossina morsitans. The sequence continues at coordinate 42,441 of CCAG010009510.1, forward strand.
TAGAAAATTTCGCAAAATAATTTGCAAATCAGGCGATACCCATCAAGCCTTGGCAGCGATACCTTTGACAAGTTCTCAGATTTCACCGTGGAAGTACTTATCGCTATTGTATGAGCGGCAGCCTCTTCACAGGATTTCATAATCTGTATTGTGATAGAATACCCATGCTGCGAATATTCATTGACATCATATTCATCCGACTTGTTATCAAGCAACATTTCTTTCACCTGTTCACGTGGTTGTTGGATCACAGCACATTTTTCTTTGGCATTTTTCGTCTTGATCGAAAAATGTGATGAAGTGGAAGGGAAACAATCAATCTGGATGGACTCTATCAATTTTAATATTTCCTTGATGTTCATCGCTTGCGTCCTTTTTGATTCTTATCCCGCCGATTGAAAGTTGACTATGAATACTCGAATTCCGTTTCCTCTCGTTAAAGAAACTCTAAGGTTTTCCGACCATTGTAATTGTTATAGTTAACAATCATATATAACAATTATAACAACATTCGGCTCGTCCGTTGGATGTCATTTTGTCACAATTTTTGTTATTATTGTAATCTTATAAACCTCAGTCGATGCTTTCTCAATTCATTTCGTTTATTTATTTTTCTTATTTTTCTTTTCTTCTGCGTCTTGCCCACAAGGTGTGACCTGATACCTGGTGTAAGTCCGTCCGTAAAGCACATTGTCTGTACTGTTCGTTGTCCGTTGGTTCATTCTTGGTCCGTTAATTTAAAAAAAAATTTTTTTTCTCGTTTTAAATTGTTTTTTTTCTTTATTTTTTATTATAAGGAAAACATATTTTTCTTTTAATTACGTACTTATATAACAATTACTTGAAACCCATTGTTTTCTTTAGGTTTCTTCGCAAGTCTACATTTTATATAAATATTATTGGCCTTTTTTTTAAATATATACTTTGAGTAAATAAAACCTTTGTTTCGAGATTTTCTATCTATTTATACATGCATACAACTTTATTTCATTCTGCTTCATGATATTTCTCTTAGTAGTTACGTTTTCTCCTTTTTTTTCTTCTGGGGACAGTTGTCGCGCTCTTCTTATCCGGCTTTTTTCTTTTAAGGTGCACACTGAATTTAGTTTAGAAGAACACTTGCGCTTCTGTTTAATATTTTTTATTATCACTGGCTCCCCTAAACAGTCACTGTCCGGAATAATTTTTGTGAATCCAGAGCCAGGTATTATGACTGACAGACAAAATGACCAAACGATTAAACACAGTAACACTGACACAAAGTTGCCGAAAACACTTGAAAATCATATATTAACAAAATGTTCTTTTTGCTTCTTTACAGTTTGTTCGGTATCATTCGCATTTACTTTAGATTCATAGCGTTGTTTGCATTTGCACGAAAAAATCGCATTTATAATATTTTTACACTTTTAGTAAACATACATTAAAGAGATTAAATTGTTTTTTTTTGTCCATAAGAAAAATGCTCCACAATGAAGTTGGCTTTAATAATTTAATCTTATTATGTAGATGTGAGTTTTCTTTTTTTCTTTTTTTCATTCTCCTCAAGGTGTTCAGTATCAAAGATTCGTTTCAAACTTGCAGAATTTTGCAGAATTTTCGCTTATTTACAATAATACTTTTTATTTTTGAAATAAACCAAAAATTAAACATTTTAAATTTGGGTGGTCTTTAGGAATTAATTTTTAGTTAAGTAAATGTATACAATTTTAGAGTTTGCCATATATTATAAACAGATTTTCAAACAAGTTTGATTTTTATATGAATACGTTACACACACTCGAGTTATAATTATATTAGTCAGAAAAGCAAATGCACTTCCACAACTCAACTCTCATGCTTTAATTCAACTGCCACGTCTTAAAATGTTCTCTGTTGTTTTTATTTTCTTTTTCTAATGGTTTCTTATAAAAGTAAAAACAAAACACAAAATTATGAAACCTTTCTAAATTATAATTTCGTTTTTTTTTTTTGCAGACTCGGTATTAGTTGAGTTTTTGTTGTTTTTTTTTTGTTATTTCGATTGCTGTTAATTGTTGCTTTCGATTTCTTGTAGATTTGTTTATAAAATAAATTGTTCGAATCTTTTTTGATAATCATTCGTATGTATGAACTTTAGGTAGGTAGAAAAACTTATGTCTAGAGTTTGACTTTCGTTAGCACGGTTCTTTCCCTGAATAAATAAACATATGTACGCATGTGCAATTGCAGACAATAAAAAAAATCTTTTGTTTTACATTGAAATCGAAAAAAACAAGGCGAGTCTCCGTCACATCAAATTTTACTTCTCCAGCGTTTTTCCCTTTTATTTAATTATAATTGCATTATTAGCTTAATTAAGATAAAGTAAAGAAAATAAACAAAAAATGCTCTTAAAGTCACTTTTGTTTATTCAGAAAAAAACAAAGCAAAATAATCCGCAAAAAAACCTCTCGTCCCGTCTTTAAATTTCTATAACTCAAGTCTATGATGCAGGCAGTCGGCTGCCAATTTTGGTTAATATATTAATGTTAATATCATTTTGTAATAATTTGTTTTCTTTTCTAATATTTTAATAATAACAATTTTCCTCTTCACGTATATTATTTGGCAAAAGCTATCGCGATAAGAAGTTCACGAATTCTTTATACAAAATTTCCATAATATTACATTTTTGTTGTATTTATTCTCATATTTTGTTTTCATCTGCATTCCGTCTAAGATATTCAAAAAAATATATTTATACTCGAATGTGATGCTCTTAACCATCAACGCACTCCACTCTTCACAGCCCAAACTCTGACTCCTCTCCCCGCACAAAACCAAGTTGTCTTCTTGCCCAAAGCATTAAAAGAAAACAACATCTGCTCAATTCACGCAGACAGACTTTGGACTTTTCCTCTTTTCATAGTTCTCTCTTGCATAATAACGTCATTTAGCAAGAGAGACAGTTACGAATCGAAGCTTTGACAATGTTTTAGTGTGTATGTAGTACACTCGTCCAATGACGTAACTGCTTGCCAGCTGTTTCATCCACACTATACGTGGATGCCCATACTTCAGCGTCTGCAGCACGTTGTGACGGACAATTGCGGGAATAACTTCTTTACTTCGTAGCTTGCAAAATCCACTCGGGCAACAAAGTTTGTCCTTATCTAGCTGCTGTTAATACAAACCAAACGATTTTCCTTGAAATTTGCCTTGGGAGTTGGCTACTCAAGATTCTCATCAAAACGATGCAGTATTCTTATCTGTATTTTCATGAAACTTTCAGAAAAAATCTATTGCCTCCAAGCAGTCTATAGACAATGATGTACCTCAAGATAAATATATTTATGCGGGACGAATGCGTGAGCTTATCGAGGGCAATAATGCAGTCGTACAGCTGTTATATCCTAGATATCCGTGGTATATTTTTCCCCGGTTTTTAACGTATTGTATCTATCAACATTATATGAAATATTTTGAGGACAGGTGTTGTTTGGTTCCCATACCAAATACTCTATATGAAATGTTAACGAGCAAGGAATTTATTAAATCCGAACATGTTATATTTGCTGCAGCAGACATCTATGACGAGTATTGCGTTTCACCTGAAGTTAATTTTGTTAATCACGACAGGAAAATTTATTTGCTAATCCAATGGACCGTCATAATGTAAGGACAATTAAAAAGTTTTGGGGCAAATTGGAACATTTTAATGAAAATCAAGATGTGCCTATCATAGCTACAAAAACTCATATATATTTATTGATAAATCCCTATGAGCTGCCACAGAAAGTTTGCGATTTAACACTTAATAATTATTTTTGCACGCCGCGTATTTTACATCGAGGCCACACGTATCGCATACAAATCAATGGCGAGTTGGTAGGCACTGCTCAATACTCGCATTATTACACGATTTTTGCTCATTTGCATCAGTTGTATTTTCGCTGCGTTCATTTGGAAGGCAAAGGCAGTGATTTCGAAATGCAAACACTGGCTGTTAAAAGTTTCACGAATTTGGTGCAGATAAAGCATACTCATCAATTCTTACCGCGTCAACAATTGGACGAAATTTTTCAACTAGGAAATTTTGGGTCTTTGGGTCTGGAGCAGCCATATTCCACGTTGCGCTCTTCCATAGACACGTTTTTACCTAACAAAACAACTTGCTCGTCTTCTAAACATATCTACCCTGTTCTCATGTTGCAAGCTTACACCTAAAAAGTAAAAGTTTGTGCCTTTCTGGTGTGTTAATATAAGGCCCACCCGGCACAGGGAAAACTTTAGTAGCCAAGGCTGTTGCTACCGAATGTAATATCACTTTTCTAGCACTTCAAGGATCTGAACTGCTTAATATGTATGTGGCCAAAGTGAGCATAATGTTAGGGATGTCTTCTCGCGCGCTCGTTCCGTAGCTCCTTGTGTCATATTTTTGGACGAATTGGACTCATTGGCTCCAAATCGTGGTGTAGCAGGTGATGCAGGCGGCGTTATGGATAGAGTAGTATCCCAATTATTAGCCAAAATGGACAATTTAGGTGACCGCAGTAAACCAATTTTTGTGTTAGCAGCAACTAACCGTCCCGATTTAATAGATTCGGCTCTGCTACGTCTTGGACGCTTCGACAAACTGTTTTATGTAGGTCCTTGCTCCACAAGTGAAGATAAGGCTGCTGTTTTGGAGGCTCAGACAAAGCGTTTCAAAATAGCAGCCAGTTGTAATATGAAAGACATTGCAGAACAGCTAAAAGGTGATATGTCTGGGGCTGACTTGTACGCCATTTGTTCGAACGCTTGGTTATCAGCAGTACGGCGAACAATAGAAAAACACTCGCAGGATATCTATATTGTTATAAATTCTGTGTCCACATTTTACTAAAAATAAACAAAATTATTTAAAATTATAGGTAAATTTAAGGACGAAGATTTGGTCGCACAGAATATTGTAGTTGAAGTAGATGACTTCATCAGATCGTTCGTCGTTTTTATACCGTCGATAAGCAAACAAGATCTGGAATATTTTAACAAATTAAAAGCACAATACAATATTTATCAATTCGAAAAATATAATAAAGGGTTTGGTTCATAACAAAATTAACTCCTTAAATAAAAATGTGAATACAATGAACACGAAAAATATTAATTTCAATAGTTGCTTAGCCATATTTCACGTCTTTAATGCATATTTCTGCAGAAAAACTTTCCAAAAATTCTATAGAGTAGATTATCATTTTGAGGTTTAAAAATAATTAAAATGAATTAATAATTACTTACGAGGATTTTTAAGGTTAGCTTTTTTCTACAGAATTTCTGTGGTAACGTATTAACAAAAAAAATGCAGATTTTAGGTAGTGTAGTAAGGTGCAAAGTATTTAAATTTATCGTTTGTGTTATAATAATCCTTATATCAAGGGTGTGACTCACTGACAGTGAATTCAACTTCGAGCCTGCCGCAGACCCGTTGGAATAGTTGCTTCCAATTCAAGATTACAAAAACTTTCTCAACTTAATTAGCGGACTAAGACGCAAGACTCAAAAAAGGAAATGCCACCTAATAGCAAAATGCATCAAATCACAAATATTTTTATTACATTGTTATTAAATTATTGTTTTTACTCATTTGATTTTGTGGCTTTTATTTTTTTATTATTATGTGAGTAACGAAATCTAAAAAGTGAATTATGTGAGTAAGAAAATCTAAAAACGAAATTGGGTGAGTAATAAGAATCAAAAAACGGAATTATGTGAGAAACTGAAAACGAAACTACTCTTTCCCTAATCGTTATGCGACCGTGAATGGCGGACAATTCTACTTTTCGCGTAAAAAATGCTTCCATTCTTATCGGAATTTTGTTAAGCTACCCCGCTTTTTTTAGTCAGCTGCATACTCGGCATTATTTGACTTAACTGGTATAAGATGCGGCGAAAAATTTGCATCACCAAAACTTTTGTCCGATTAATATACAATTGTAAAATCATGAGGAAGTAAAAGTAATGCCCAACGGTGCAATTGATTTGATGTGTGAGCCAGTATACCGTTTTTAGTTCCGAACATAGCCATCAGTGGCTGATGATCAGTTTGTAAACAAAAATATCTTCCGAATATACACCGATGAAGTTTTTTTATTGCGTATATAATGCTGATGTTAACGTGCGAGATGCGTAAGCAACACGCCCGTCAGTTCCACTGAAACACTGGTAGAAAATGACTATACCTACTCTAATTTTTCAAGCGTCGGCAGCAATTGCAAGTGGCAAACTGGAATTGAAATGAAATAAAAATAATGCATTTTGCAAGAGACGTTTTACTTAACTTTGCATCGCAATTTGCTTACATTATTGAAGGAGTCTTCAATGTTTTCGGGCATGTCTGTGTTCTCAGATAACAAACATATAAGTATAGGAATTGTTTACAGTTCTTTTCCTGAATAAATAAATATATGTACGTATGTGCAATTGCAGACAATAAAAAAAATCTTTTGTTTTACATTGAAATCGAAAAAAACAAGGCGAGTCTCCGTCCCATCAAATTTTACTTCTCCAGCGTTTTTCCCTTTTATTTAATTATAATTGCATTATTAGCTTAATTAAGATAAAGTAAAGAAAATAAACAAAAAATGCTCTTAAAGTCACTTTTGTTATTCAGAAAAAAACAAAGCAAAATAATCCGCAAAAAACCTCTCGTCCCGTCTTTAAATTTCCATAACTCAAGTCTATGATGCAGGCAGTCGGCTGCCAATTTTTGGTTAATATATTAATGTTAATATCATTTTTGTAATAATTTGTTTTTCTTTTCTAATATTTTTAATAATAACAATTTTTCCTCTTCACGTATATTATTTGGCAAAAGCTATCGCGATAAGAAGTTCACGAATTCTTTATACAAAATTTCCATAATATTACATTTTTGTTTTATTTATTCTCATATTTTGTTTTCATCTGCATTCCGTCTAAGATATTCAAAAAAATATATTTATACTCGAATGTGATGCTCTTAACGATCAACGCACTCCACTCTTCACAGCCCAAACTCTGACTCCTCTCCCCGCACAAAACCAAGTTGTCTTCTTGCCCAAAGCATTAAAAGAAAACAACATCTGCTCAATTCACGCAGACAGACTTTGGACTTTTCCTCTTTTCATAGTTCTCTCTTG
>CCAG010009518.1:0-13961 GCA_001077435.1 Glossina morsitans morsitans
AGTAGCGATATTTTATTCGCATTGAAACGAATGCATTCACACACACACACACACACACACGCACACAGTACAATGCATTTTTCTTTCTACTCAACTGCCATTTTGTTTATGACCATCGCAACCCAAAAACTAACCTATGTTCCACACACTTTGGCATATAATGCTGGAAAATATCTGTAAAATTTTCGCCTTTATTTGCTAAAGGGGGACTCGAATTGCTATTAAATAATACTTGCCTTTAACGCTCTCTTTCTCTCTCTCTGTCTCTCTCTCTTGCTGTCCCCCCGTCTTCAAATTTATCGTATTCTTCTCTTTTGCTGTTATTTTATTTCAAAGTGTGGATGATGAAGTTCAAGCTATACATGCACAGCGGGTGTTATAAGAATGTTGTGGGGAATTATAGATGAAAATAAAAAAATTTATTTCAGCAACCCCCAATATTTATGTTCTCTGCATCTTTGTGATCTTTAGGGAGAACTAAAAATATCTCTTCTATTAGTCGTAAAGAAATTTGACGGAAAAATATATTAAAAGATTCGCTATAAACTGAACCCTTTTCCACAAAACCTCCTTTCTTAGATGGGCGGCGGGAGCTATGGAGAAGGGGGGGTATCATGACGTTGCGATTCCTTTGCAAGAAAAAATATTAGATCAAAAGATTTGGAATGCATTAATAATATTAATAGAGTAGCAATTCTGACTCGACAAGTCTTAGCCCTCTCTCCCTTCATTCATTGTAAGAGCTCTAACAAGTGTAAAAATCGAAGGCAAAAAGCCCAGATTCCCAAGACGTTACGCACAACAACGAAACGAAAAATAACACTTTCTTTAAAGTGAAGAACGAATCAGAATTTCCCATCCCAATGTCTTTTATGCTATTCTCATCCCTCTTCCTCCAAAGTTTTGAATAACTCCACTAACTTGGAAATGATCTGTAAAGAGGTTTTCAAAACGGCTTTTTCGTGAGCGCTACGAATGTGTTATGCATCACGTTATATGTTGATATAGAAAATAACTGGACCACTCTAGTAAGAAGCATATAATATTTACAATTACAACAAATATATTTATTTCATCTTAAATATTTCACTATAATACATAGACATCCTGTACATCTGACGTCATAAATATCAAAACATAAAACTGGATCAATGTTTAATTCAAAGAGTCTCACATGCGTTGATGCACACACACGCATTCATCCGCATATTGATTATATTATTTAGTGAACAAGAGACGCATGAGGTGCTTTTACTAATTATTCCCTCGTATAGTTCTTCTAAACACTAAGCTCACACAACAAATATATTCCTTTACATAAATACATGCCTAAATACATACGTACATATGCATATATGTTTGCAACCACGAATGAATGTTGAAATAAAGACTCACAGAAAGAGAGGAAAGAAGGTCTGCCGTGCGGTTACCGAACGTATTAGTTTGTTCGTCGATATGAACGTTGGTCGTATCGTCGGTTATTTAGTTTGCCGGACTACACCAACATACATCTGGTTAGATTTTAATAACGTTGTTGTTGTAGAACGAAACTTAAGCTAAAAAAACATTCAGTCTTAACTTGATATTCTTTCCTCTTTACTCTCGTTTATTCTTTTTTCCTTTTTTTCGCATTTTGAGCACTCAACGCAACCGATGCACAGTGACGCCGAGATTGCTATAATTACATAAGGAAAGGATGAGTTTTGAAGGACATTTATACTTTTCTAAAACATACCTAATTTTCGGGGAGGAAGGAAATTCCATGATTTCAGAATTTTTCTTGTGAGAGGAAACATTCTAAATTTTTGATTAATTCTTTTCATATAATTAATTATTAAAGGAAATCAAAAATTTGAATTAATAAGATTTTTAAGATATTTTTCAACAAATTTTGAAATATTAGGTTTAGACAAAGCATCAGAAATACTACAGGCTCAGAAATACCAGTCCTTTTCCCCTTCAATCCGTGGGGTTTTACCTATTTACTTATTAATAATATATTTATATATATATATAAGCCCCTCATTTCTTTAAAACATTGAGGCCAATTAGCTATTTGGGTTAGTTTCAAATATTATTTAGTTAGTCTGATCTAATCTGATGCAAATCTTCCTTAAAAATGTCATAAACCAATGCTGATTGATGCTCTAAAGCTAAACTAAACTTGAAAGCTTGATGGGATTATGCATTTTATGCCCAATATGCGATAAAAATTTAGTAGATATGTTATTTCGTTTGCAATTTGCAAAGGCACAAGTGTACTTAGTGATGCCATTGGTCAGGCTGTGAGCCAGTTTCAATTTAGAAGACATTTTTTTAAACGCATGCCCAAATTTTGGGGAAGTAGGAAATTTGGTGGAAATATTTGAGAGGAGCTTCTGGACGCTCGCTCTTAAAGTGATTCCCATTTGTGTCTCTTTTTTTTTTTTTGAAACAGAAGCACATCGATTTAACCCAGCTTTGTATATTAAATGTGCCACTGTGCGCTGCATGCCAAATATATAGTAAATGTCAAGTAGGTGTAAAATAAAGAGAGGGAGAGAGAGCGAGAGGGAAAGATATGCATTAAATACAAAGCAAGTATGAAAGAAAATGCTATAAAATGAAAAACACAATGGTATCGAATGCACAGGCACCCCTTCTTCCTTCCGCCTTAAATAAAAGTTGTTGGGTTATGTGTTTGTGTGTATGTATTGTTAGTTCAAATTGTATTTACTATACATATATTTTAATAAATATATATGTATATATATATATATATATATATTGTCATTGTGTTGAGAATTTCCTGTCTTATTACCAGAGGGAAACTAAATAGAGAATGAAATCAGGAAATATGTAACGGATCCTTAAGTTCGTAACATTTCAGCATTAATCTTTTTTATAATTTATGGAAAATATATGAAAATATTGTATTCATCTCCTTTGATTAAATTTATATACATATGCATATATATTCATATATATGTATTCCCCGTAAGATAATCTTGGATTAACGAGAGAAACGGGAGACTGAAAAGGGCTCTTTTTAATTTCTTCTCCAACACATCACGTAAAGAAAAGCTTTTTAATGCCACTATTCATTTTCAGTTAATTTTTTATTTTTTATATTTTTTACACATAAGAACTGCATTTTTATTTATATATTTTTTGAGATTATAAATCATTTTACACTCATTTCCACATTATGTACGCGCAAACCAACGCACTTATCACAATATATTTGGCGTTTTGTACATTTTTTTGTGCTCTTAAGAGACGTTAAACACGAACAAGAAGCATAGAAAATTTTTTCTTTCTAATTACCAATTTGCCCAGCAGTTTTTCACATTTTTTTATGTTATTATGCTTTTTGATTCGTCAATATATTTTAGCGGAAACGTTTAATAATAATCTTTAAATGTGCAATTTTTATATATTTATAAGAAATAAATGCAAATAATTGGGCGAAAATCAAATTGAAAAAACTAAAAAATCCAGTGTGTTAAATGACAGAGACAACGACGTACGAAAAAATTTAACAAGTGTTACCAGATCGGGCATTTGCTTAGCTAAGGGAATTTTCTCACGCGGTTACAAAAACAACTCGTGAGAAAATTCCCCTGAGCGTGGGAAAATTGGGATTTTTCTTTTGTTTGTTGTTGGATACATGAAAGCAGCAATGTTGTCAATGAAAATAAAAGCAAACACGTTTACAAATAAACTCTTTACATTGTTCACGTCATTACAATTACTTTATATTGCAAAATCTATTTTAAGAATTTGTTATGTGGATAACAAAATTTAGCGAAGTGGTTTAGGGTATTCAATAGTGGACCAATAAATTTGCCTTAGCGCTATCCTTAATATTGACACAAAAGAATCGATTCGGTTCTTTATTAGAGAGTTGGATTAGTTTGAACCCCTCCTTCGACCGATTTTAACATTTCTGTAATGTCGGATCTCTATTTTTATACTATCAAGGAGTGTAAAAGCGGGGACATCTAACATCAACATAAACTCACAAATCGCGGTAGAATGATTAAAATTTCCCTGTTCCCTTCCTTATTGCGTTATACACGTACATATTGTTTAACATGACGTATCAGCGAAATTAATATTTAGTGGTCCAAAGTAAAGAGCCCAACTGATACACCCTAAAGAATCAGCTAAGCTAGCCTGTAGTCTCAGTCGCATTAATACAGGGCTCAACTTTAGCTAAAAGTTAGCTTAGGCTTAGGCTAGGTTAAGTTGTGGGCTACACAAATCGCTTGACTTGGCTGCATACAAGATTAAAATCCAATCACGTTCAAGTCACAGGTACTGCCATCAAGGAAACAGCCATAGGACGCTTCTAACTGCTCCGCATCTATCACCCATTACCCTGATTTCACGGCGGGTCCACGAACAGCTCGTGCCCGATTAAAGTTTTGCTTACATTAACTAGTTAGCTGGACCTCTTTAGTGATACACTCGTATACTCGTTCATCACAGACTATGTGTAATATGATATTAGGTTGTAATAAAACAATTTGGCAAAATGACCAAAATATAAAAGAAAATATAAAATTTTATGAGAAAATTCGACAAGGACGGATTGACGGATCAACTGGTCAACTGGTTAAACAAACCAAAGAATTGAATATTATTTGCATGTAACATATTGCAATGTTATCTCATTAATACGAAGTAATGTTTGAATATCTTTGTGAATTTTTTCATTTTCAAATTGCTTTTGATTTTCGTAACTCAATGCCCAATGTTTTAAGGCGTAACTTAACTTAATTGTTAAGGCTATAGGTAAAAAATATTGCTTAATAAAAATAAAATATTAATTAATTAAAAATATTTATCTTTTTTTCGAATAGGGAGAAACTTTCTAAACAACAATGGAAAATAAAAAATTTAATGCAGTCGCTAGTATAGGAACGTAATAGGAATCTGAGAAAGGGAAAAACTTTTCTAAGTTCATTTTCTCCACTAAGAATTGAGAGTTTTCCCCGGCAAATTCTAGTCTTAGATTCCTTTTACGTTCTTGTACCAACGCCTTGCAGCGGGCATGGCAGTGGTCATGCTATAGTTTGGTATGCATTGGGCCAATGAAGTCACAAAAATTGGTGTACGCAAATTTTTTAAAGATATGGAAGAAAAATTCGAAAGAAAGGGCGGAACAAAAAGGATACCCATTCAAATATAAATTTTTAATAATATGCTGTTTTTTGTTCGCATCCTTTGAAAACACGCAATATTAATGACCCTATGTTTTTGAAATTGCTGAAGTTATTTAATTTTTTTGTCTACTGGAATAATGTTTTATTTTTTTTTTTTTTATCATTTAATATGTATTCCCTAGTAGCACAAAATAATAAAAAAAAAGTGTATGTTTGGACAATGGACTAGGTTTAAAATGGGTTTACTTTTTGTCGAGCGAAAAAGCCCAATATTAATGGGAGCCACTATGTATTTGTAAGCGTTTTCTGCCCTCGATCGTGGGTGTGAAAATGCGTGCGCCTTTCTAAGATTTATATTCACAGAGGGCGCTAATGTCAAACATCTTTACAAGTTTTGAGAAATGAACTGTGAGAATATAGAATTTCGTAGAATTCAATATTTAATAAAAATTTCAGGGAACTACAAAACTTATTGACGGAAGACAACAAGAGGCACACGTTTGATAGGAACGACTTATCACAATCATTATTTTTATAAGCCACTAACAGCTGCTGCTGCTTCTTTTGCTATAGAAGTTGGAGCTGATGAAATCGAGTCATTAAATTGCTATTTTGGTTTTCAGAGGCGCCCGTACCAGCATCTAGCATATGCGGAAAATTTGATGAAGACCAGTTCATTTTTGAATATCTAACAAGAATTATTAAATTTTGTTATAGTGTCCAAAAGATGTAAAAAAACTACTTTTCAGCTTCTTCTCCTTCGCAGTTACGATGCGAAATGAAATAACGGAATCCTCAAAACAAATTACTACGCAGCTTATACCGTAGCTACACAAAAGTCGGTCTACGTTTTACATAGAATACTTTTCTTTTTATTTGTACGACGTAGACATATTTATTTTTAATAATTTCCAAAATTTTTAAAAATGCTCCAAATTAGCATGCATTTTATCACGTTATCCCAAATTCACTTACTTCATTACTGCTATTATACAAAATTATTCACGGCACCAATTCAACTCTCAAAAAACTGAGCTTTTCCTGTTTTTTTTCTCTTCATACATCTTGCATCTAACTTACCTTTTAAATATGTTTATCTTATTTATTTTATCAGATTGTACGCCCTGGCCCTAAAATGATGTGCGACGTCTTTTAAACCCAAATTTTCTTTGTTTCGCTTTAAAATTCCAATAAATAACTGCACATAAGTTGATTAGTGTTAGTAAACGTCAATTCGTTTAATAGGAATGTTTCACTTGCAAAATTACCAAATTTATAAACCCTCCCATTAAGAACATTAGACTGAATTTTGAAAATTTTCAAGTAAAATTTCTTGTTTAAGAAGGGAAAAATACAAAATTTTAAAAAGTAAACTAAAATAGAAAATTTAACGAGGAATTGTTTTCCAAAACTATCCTCTAGCAAATGGAGCATCGATGTATTTAGAACTTGTTTGTTACAAAACTCCCTTCTACGATCAGATGATAACAAATGACATTTCGTTCGGCATGAGTTCTTGAAAAAAGTTGTGTTGCAGTTCGGTAAATAAATTACATAAATGTAAATTTTTACTTGATCATTCTACAAATTCTAACAGAAATTATATATAAATTTCTTCATTTATTGCTATTTTCCAATCGTAGTGTATATTTAATAAAGAAAATTTATTAAACAATTAATATAAAATAACTATTTTTTCTAAGCGAAATATTAGAGAGTTTGTTTTCTAGACGATGGTATTATTAAATGAAAATTTAAACAATTATCTATAATTGTAGTATAAATTCATGGGTTTATTTAGATAAACTGACTCACCTGCTAAAGGAAGACAAATTCAGTTTGGTTAGAGAATGATTTATTGTTTATCACTTATTTAAAGAAAAATATCTTTTTTGCAGTCTTGTTATTAAGAGTGAAATGGGCAAAAATAAAGAGATGAAAAAATAATAAAAAAATTCCGTGAAGAAGCAGAAAAATTGGAACATTCAGAAGCTTTACAGTCGGAACCTTTCAATTTGAGTTCTTTGAACAAGAAAAAGAAAATTAAAAAAATAGTATGAATCAATTGATGAATTTGCTGAATAACAGAAGAAGAAGACTACGCGGTGCTTCGGAGCAGTTTTTTCTCGGATCAGGAATAAGTATCCTTGTTTGTTGATGGACGATTATTTTAAATATTACGCACAACTGGTATAAAAAAGCATTGCGAAAGTGTGCAAAAGTGACACCTTAGTAACACATCGATAATTGCAATTTAAAATTCAATATGAAATCATTTCAAAAGGGAAAACAAAAACAAAACAATTAACTGTTTGTACAACGTAGCTGTTACAAAAATGCATTAATTGCAAGCGTGATCACCTTTCCAATTCAAAAACTTTTCCAACATCCAAGAAAATTATCAAATCGAAAAAAAGACTCAGCAGAACGTCTCAAACCACAAATCTACTCTTCTTGTGACAGTACTTACACACACTCAAATAATCCAAATTTTTCAATTTTTCTGGAGAGCTTTCTTAAGGTGCCGACTCCCACTCCTCAAGCATCAATCAAACGATCATACACAGAGTTTACTGTCTCAGTTCCAACTAATAAGATGATAAGTCTTGAAATCACCATCTCACCTTCCAATATAAAATCTTCTAATCTCGACACTGTGACAGTTATCACACACAATATTCCTTCCGATCACGAAATAATCATTGATATTAACATTCAAGCATTATATAGTACCAAGCCATCCTCTAAATCAAATTCTATTATTAACCCCCCCACGTGCTTATTTGGCGAGCTCCATAAGAGTATTCTTAACCACCGACCCCCTTTGGGTTCGCACTGCTACTCTCTCTCAATCAATAATGGAAATAGCTCAACTTAATTGCAGTAGCATCCGTAACAAATTAAAGCAGCTTCAACAATACCTTCATTTTCTTAAGCCTTATGATTCTTTTTCTATTGAGAATTATAACGTGGTAAGATCTGATCGTATTTCCAACTCCTCTCAAGGTGGTGGTGTGGTAATCATTATGTCCAACAAGCTTTCATTCCCTTACCTCTAATTTTGCAAATGGTGTACCTATTGAAACTTGCAGCTGCACCATTCATACTTCCGTAATATATTCCTCCTAATTGTAATATTTCTGATTCTGCAATTAACAGGTTATATTCTTTCAGATGCGACATATCTGCGTTAATGTGTGGTGATTTTAATGCTTTAACGGTGCAGTCGCTTCTCCGATTCAAGAGGCAGAGAAATTCAAGATTTTTTTCAAAGCAGCAGTTTTACTAAGTAATGGTGATCCTATTCATTTTGGTTCCACCTCTTCTTGAGTAGATCTTTGGATCTGCACACCTAATCTAATTTCTCTGAATACCTGGAAGTTCCTTTAACGACACCAGGTAGTTCTCACTGTCTAGTCGAAGTTAGTCTTCATTTGCATCCCCTTACCTGTTGTCACTCACATACCCATGTTCCCAACTATATCAAACTCTGTTTACTTAACAATATTATTCGCAATATTTCAAATACCATCCAAACCAATGACTTTTCTTTGTTGTTGGTCTGAGCCGAAGGACTTCTAAAAAATCTTAGCCTCTTAATTTTTAGTGGAACACGCATTCAATCGAGTCGTGGCTAAACTTAGACTCGCTGTAAATAAATACAAAAGATCTCCTTCTAGAATAAATTGCAAACTTTTGGCCAGCATTAGAGAGTAATACACTTATACTCTCAGGCTGGAAAAACGTGGAGGTTGTAGACAATTTTGTGAAAATGTCAATAGTGACGTGTTAATCTCACATCTTTGGCGCATTGTCAGAATTTTCAAAGGTATCACTTCCTCTCGTTGCTCTATTCGATCACAACTCTTTAATGAGTTCTGTGACAAGCTTGCTGGGCCTTCTGGTCCTGTAATCCCCTCCGTTTCACTCGATGAGAAACGTGATAATTTTTTGTTAAATAACATATCTCTTTCTGAGCTCGATAAAGCCATTAATCTTTCAAAAGAGTCAACTGTGGGCTTAGATGATATTCGTAACAATCATCTCAAAAACTTAAATATTGAAAACAGAAGAATCTTACTAAAAGAATTTGACAATATTCTAATTACCAGCTATATACTCTCTTGCTGGTACGAATTCCTTTACTTTAAGAAAAAAAAATAACTCGTCAGTTAATCTTAATTCCTACAGATGTATTATGTATTATATGCTTAGTTTCCACCCTTAGACAAATTTTCGAGAAGGTGTTATACCCACGTCTAGAATCTATGTTTTTTTTTAGCTTTTTTACTATTAACGGCCTTCCAATACATGACCAGACCCAATATTAGAATTTTTTAAGGCCACAAAAGTTGAGATCGAACCCTGGCACTTGATACATATATCATTAACTGATTTTCACCGTCATTAAGTCTGCGTTTTTTTTTTTATATTTCTACAAAATTTCGACAAAAAATATTTCTTTTAATGATTACGAGAGTTGAACGCCTCAACGGCAAATTTAGAAGAAAAAGTAAAGTCCTCTTTAATTAAGCCGATTCCTCAATAACTGCGCGCAAAATCAAAACAAAGAAGTGTTAAGTCCCTCCCTTAGAATTCGGGTGTAACTTCACCGATTTCATGAGAATTTCAGCTTAGGCAATTGCATTATTTTTGCCTCGACTACATCAAAAAACAGCGACATTTCTTTTGATGCATTTTTTCGAGGCGTCACTTGTTTCCAGCAATGATCCCGTTGCCATGGTAATGATTGTATAGAACTGTTATCATCTGAAACTGCAAATACAGAGAAGAAATTATTTGTGCATAAATAGATTTATATAAGAAGTTGATATGAAATACTAAAGACTTACAGCTCAACGAATTGGAGCATTCGTTCTTTGGAAAGCCCACACCACCGGTCAATGCAGCTGGAGACGCCGCTAATAGTGATTGCGTAGCGCCTGCGATCGATGCGGAAGGAATTATGGTCGATGACCTAGCGGGTGATGGAATGCTATTATCTTCTCGTGGTACTGAAATCCAACCACTTTTGTCACCGTCTTTCGAACGTGCCAGCTCCAATATAAATTTACCATCTGAAAAAAGCGATAATATTAAAATTAAACCCACTAAGTTCTTCATATTGGTGAACCTTTAAAAAATTGTAAGCGACCTCCGTAAATTTGATTGCTAGGTATGGTTACATTGTGTGCACTGTTGTGATGATAACTTATACTGTTGCTGGCAGCATTAACGGCGCCAGAACTTGACTGTATATTTGATATCGGAAGTCTACCAATATCACAACGACTTTGCTGATTAGCTGAATTATTATTGTTGTTCTTATTATGACTCGAATGAATTGAGTATTTATGATGCGGTTGGGCGCTAATGCTGTTCAGATTTACAGATGACAAGTTAGCAATTGACGACGATGACGGAGTCTCCACAGATGATATTACTGCGGTAACAGTAGAAGGACTACTATTAATGGTGTAGTCAATGACTCCCATATCCAGAGAATACATGCTAGTAGTGACCAGAGTTTCGATCGGTTTGGCAAATTGGTGTTTCGCAGAAGCAGAACTTGAAGTGTGGATACTATTAGCAGCGGTTGATGAATCGAGTAAGCCATTATTTAGCGTTAACTTTGAAGACGAAGGTGTTGTTGATGATCCTGATTGATGTCCAGGCGTACTGGAAGTACCTAGACGGTTGTGTTTGGTAGTGGCATTTACGGCGGCAGCAGCAGCTGCTATAGCCACCAGTTGAGCATGAGCCGCAGCTGCCGTTGTCGCATTAGCGGTCTGCACCGCGGAAGATCTACTCTGTAAAGGAGATGGTGGTTTAGGCAACTGAAAATTTGCAGCTGCTGTCAATAAAGTTGCTGTGGCAGTAGCTACAGCAGCGGCTGCTGCTGCATTTGAGCCATTTAAGCCATTTTTCAATAGGATTTTTGCAGCTTCGGCAATAATCAATTCACTGCTATTGTTATTATGGTTACCATCAGCGTTAGTTATATTGAGCGAATCGATTTGCTTACTATTCAAACCACCATTTTCATCAGAATTGCTATTGCTGCTTGCATTTTTTTTACTGTTATTTGACTTAAGCTCATCTATCATTACTGTTGAATGTAATGAAGAGGATGACGAATGCGGTATGGATACGTCATTCTGCCCAACATTTTGAAGGATTTTGCTTTTAAGTGTTTTTGCTTTACGTTTCTCACCCACTTGCTGTTGTTTCCCTTTCTCCCCAGTTTCGTTTTGTACAATTTTCATGTCATTATCGGCAACAAGTTACAGCTGCATTCGTAAAAGCTCCTCTTTGGCTCAACAGATAGAGAAGCATCAAGTTGAAGACACCGCATCAGAATAACGTATATATACAACCGTTTGCGTTCACGATTAACTGATAAAATCCTTTTATACAAACTTTATAGCTCAACAATAATTGATAATAGAAAAGCAGCTCTGTTTTTCTTCCACTTCTTATGTTACGTATAATTTCCATAAATTTCTGAACTTTTTCTTTTTTCTCGAGTTTTAATATTTTAAGCGAATTATTATTAGTTTTCTTTTGATTTGCTATTTGCGATTTTCTTTTTCTCTTTGACAATTTTCTATGTATGCCTTGCAAGTATTCTGCCAAACCGCAGTAAAATATTAATTCACTTCACTTCCGATGGTTTGCACTTTTTTAATTTTAAACCAAATCAGTAAAACGAAATCAATTTCTTTTTTCATTCGCTAAAAAATTATTAATAAACATAGAATTAATAAATAATGTATTTTCATATAAATTATTGCAACTTCCTTTACTGCCGTTTAATATATAATATGAAACGTTATTTTTCCCCACTATTCACTATCCATATAGCATACCAAACCATATCAGAGCACACATATATGAAGAGTTAACCTCGCCTAGCATTTCATTTATATGAATGTAATAAAGGAGAGTCATAAGTTATTTAAGTCTCTCACTTATACATTCTTCAATGAATTTATTACGCTCTTTAGATAACTTGCAACTCTTCCTTTAAAATTGCATTGCATGAAAATGTACAAATTTTCTCTCATCAATATCGTAATTTTCACTCGCCCTCTCGGAATTATTATTGCACCTAATCGTTGTGTTTATGTTGAGAGAGAATAGCACACATATTCATTTTTTAAAGTTGTTTCTCCGCATCGTTTACAAATTCATTACGCGCTCCCTCTTCTTTGTGCTTTACACAGAGTAGTGCAGGTTATTCACACCCAATACGAATAAAAATGAATGTAGCTGTTGCTGCTTTTGTTGTAATTACTGCAATAGTAATCAAAGTTCTTACTTTTGATGTTATTACTCCAACAATGCAATGTAAAATATATGCTATGAATATATATATACGTATGTTCATAAGTATTATGAGGTTATATTCCATGTGTTGGCTCCATCAGCGGTTGTGGTATTTAGTAGCGATATTTTATTCGCATTGAAACGAATGCATTCACACACACATACACACACACACACGCACACAGCACAATGCATTTTTCTTTCTACTCAACTGCCATTTTGTTTATGACCATCGCAACCCAAAAACTAACCTATGTTCCACACACTTTGGCATATAGTGCTGGAAAATATCTGTAAAATTTTCGCCTTTATTTGCTAAAGGGGGACTCGAATTGCTATTAAATAATACTTGCCTTTAACGCTCTCTTTCTCTCTCTCTGTCTCTCTCTCTTGCTGTCCCCCCGTCTTCAAATTTATCGTATTCTTCTCTTTTGCTGTTATTTTATTTCAAAGTGTGGATGATGAAGTTCAAGCTATACATGCACAGCGGGTGTTATAAGAATGTTGTGGGGAATTATAGATGAAAATAAAAAAATTTATTTCAGCAACCCCCAATATTTATGTTCTCTGCATCTTTGTGATCTTTAGGGAGAACTAAAAATATCTCTTCTATTAGTCGTAAAGAAATTTGACGGAAAAATATATTAAAAGATTCGCTATAAACTGAACCCTTTTCCACAAAACCTCCTTTCTTAGATGGGCGGCGGGAGCTATGGAGAAGGGGGGGTATCATGACGTTGCGATTCCTTTGCAAGAAAAAATATTAGATCAAAAGATTTGGAATGCATTAATAATATTAATAGAGTAGCAATTCTGACTCGACAAGTCTTAGCCCTCTCTCCCTTCATTCATTGTAAGAGCTCTAACAAGTGTAAAAATCGAAGGCAAAAAGCCCAGATTCCCAAGACGTTACGCACAACAACGAAACGAAAAATAACACTTTCTTTAAAGTGAAGAACGAATCAGAATTTCCCATCCCAATGTCTTTTATGCTATTCTCATCCCCCTTCCTCCAAAGTTTTGAATAACTCCACTAACTTGGAAATGATCTGTAAAAGAGGTTTTCAAAAACGGCTTTTTCGTGAGCGCTACGAATGTGTTATGCATCACGTTATATGTTGATATAGAAAATAACTGGACCACTCTAGTAAGAAGCATATAACATTTACAATTACAACAAATATATTTATTTCATCTTAAATATTTCACTATAATACATAGACATCCTGTACATGTGACGTCATAAATATCAAAACATAAAACTGGATCAATGTTTAATTCAAAGAGTCTCACATGCGTTGATGCACACACACGCATTCATCCGCATATTGATTATATTATTTAGTGAACAAGAGACGCATGAGGTGCTTTTACTAATTATTCCCTCGTATAGTTCTTCTAAACACTAAGCTCACACAACAACTATATTCCTTTACATAAATACATGCCTAAATACATACGTACATATGCATATATGTTTGC
>CCAG010009519.1:0-57162 GCA_001077435.1 Glossina morsitans morsitans
TCCAAAAATTGCAGAAGCTTACCTGGCAAGCTTTGATGCATAAAGGAAAAAAGAGCTTGTCTTTTTCAACAGTGTTGAAAACCATTGCGCACAACGTGGTAAAATATATCGGAGCACATAACGATAAGTGCCTGTGTAAGCTGTTAAATATTGCCTATATTGAGACTTGGATGTTACTGAGTACCGAGCATTTGCTCGGCACGACTTGAGCTACCGATTTTCGGGTATCTCCAAATTTGTACAGTAAGCGTTGCACCCGCGTCTTTGTGATAAATTGCACATTACTGCGTGACTTGTCATGAAAAAGGAAAAATACTTACTATCTTAACGAGTGCTAGAACAACAAGGAAACCAGCGCATTAAAACAATCGCATTCATCTGACGTAACAAATCCACTGTATATCGTGGCAAGTACTTACATGGTTGCAAGCACTTACATCGTGGCAAGTACTTACGTCGTCCGCAGTTGACCGTTGAATAGCATACATCACTTCTCTTAATACAGCTATTCATTCATTTTCGTGATAATGCCCCAAAAAGTATACGTGAACTGACGTTATCCGAGTTTGGGAGACTTAACTTAACTTACTTGTTAAAGATATTATCATTTTTCACTAGCTTTCAATATAAAAAACCACGTCATAGCGGCGCTTACGTTTCATGAGAACCCATATAAATGCTGCGGTCTAGAGAAAATAGACCTTACCTACGGTTAACGTCCATACCCAATTGCTACTATGAACCAAATTTTCATCATAAAATATTAAAAATTAAATCTTTCTGCCAAAGGGCTTCCTATTCATGTCAATCCTTATATGGAATAGGGTCCAAGAAATATATCCATTTGACTAATTTTATGTCAAGGTACTGTTATTATAATCGTTCGTCATAAAATATTAAAAATGAGACCTTTTCGGCATAAAAGGGTTTATTTTGCTTGGGAATTCTTATATGCGAGGGTATCAAAAGAAAAGCCTATGTCTTATATCAAATTATTGTTTTTATATTCATCGTAAATTATCAAAAATTTGTTGTTGACTTATGCTGCTCAATGGTTTATTTTTCATGAGAACCCTTATAAGGGCCCACCCCTTCAAAAAAGTCAACCTACATGGTCCAATTTCGCTAAGGTTAATTTCTATGCTACATTACTCTTATAGATCAATTTTCTACATTAAAGATTGCAAAAAATAGACCTTTTCACGAGACCAAGATTTAGTTACCTTAGAAACGCGTGTGCGGAATTGTATCCAATTACACCATAAACTGAATTTCGAATGGAAATCAGCGATTTTCATCAAGGAATTTTGGAAGTTCCGAATTTTGAAAATACGCCGTCATACGGTCGCGTTCGAATAACTGGTTCAATGGGAACCGTTCTTAATAGGATTCTTGAGCCTTGGGTCAAGACACGTTGGTTTCACATATTTAATCAATGTATCTCAAAATATGCGATCTTCGGGTTGGACAGGCAAAAAACAGATAGACAATGTGCGATCGATCCAGAAAGCTCTCAGGTTCTTCTGCATGTTACATACATCAGCACAAACTTGATATATCCTGTACCACAAACGGTTTAGGATATAAAAAATAGACTTAGGATGGAGTTGCTGTCTGCGTATTGTACTTGCCTAACGGTTTTACAATTCTTTTCGCATCCTTCCCATTCAGAAGGGACCAGGCAATGTCCTACTTGTCTTAGGGTTTTTCAGCCGGAAAGGGATTTCAGGTAATCTCATTTAACTATCTCATTTAATATTTTGATTAACTAGGCACATTGAGACATTATATTTGCAACAATGTTCCACAAGGTGCCACTATTATAACAGTTTCCAGAAGCTCTGTAAGATATGAAAGAACGATCTTTATTTGTTTCTTATATCATTTGATTCTATTAACGTTACAAAGCGTGCTCTTGCAAGTATTCTCTTGACTGCCAAACTATTGTTTCAAGCTCAAGGTGATAGTGCCCAAAAACGTATTATCTTCAGTTTCTTTATTCTGTTGAGCTCAATTCCAACACTAAGTCAACTAAGCTTATAAGTTCTGCAAAAAATAGTGATATTTAGTTGAGGATACTTAACCAGAGTCCACATGTCGCCCAGTTTTTTCAAAAGTCGAATAAATTCTACCAAAAATCGAGTAGTATCAGCACAAACACAACAACAAAAACAAAACAAAAAAGGTGAATATTTGCTTACCACATCAATAAACATGTATATATTTATTGATCACAATTCCCATTTGCGAAGCATCACCTTTGATGGGCAAAGATGAAACTACACAAGTAATAACAAAAGCTGGGGGATAATCACAAATAAAAAATGTAGGCTTCGCTTTTGTATTCAGCAATTCGGCAAAAACGGTTGAATGCAAAAGCTAACATTCAACTAAGTAATTAATCCCGTACATTGATAACATGGAAGCAATTGGAAACAAATGGTACATCATTAGCTGCTCCAATCTGTCTAGACAATGGATGTCACTCTTTACCGTCGACAATTAACGTGATCAAGACCTGCCATTGAGGAAAAGTCTCCAGGAAAGAGGTCGTCCTCCGTCTCAATAATGCTAAACTCCGCAAAATGTTTAATAACCCGGTACAATTGGAGAAAGTTCGACTGTGAAGTTTTAATGCAACCCGGACCCT
Organism: Glossina morsitans morsitans; assembly: GCA_001077435.1. NCBI lineage: Eukaryota > Metazoa > Arthropoda > Insecta > Diptera > Glossinidae > Glossina > Glossina morsitans. The sequence continues at coordinate 2,651 of CCAG010009519.1, forward strand.
TCTCCACCCGACTATCGTATATTTTGTTGGCTGCAGTATCTTGCAATCAAAAGTAAAAATCGCCCAATTCAATCGGAAATCCCAAAAGTTCTATAGTATCGGAAAAATGTCAAAACGGATCGATATGACTCACAAGTGATTTAATAAAATTCGTTTAAAACGTACGAAGAATATGATGAAAAAGAGCCGCGAACGTGTTGTCTTATCTAATATCATATTTCACAGGAGACTTTAATCCCATTTCAATGCAACGCCACTGATAGATACTAAAAAAATTCTGACTAAAGTGAAATGAACGTTATTTTCTTTTACTTTAATACAGGCTTGCAAACTTCTTTCTTTCATAGAAACAAACGGAAATTGAAACTTGGAAAATATGTTTCTCTGCTGATTATTCCATCTTTATTTTTATGCGAAACTCTTATTCTTACCAAACACAAATTTGACTCTTCCGAAGTACAAAAGTGATTGTTTTGTTTTCTTTTTAATAAATTTTCATACTTTTGTATATATATTAATAAATTTCTGGAATTTTATAAAAATGAATGCATGGACAATCTTTCACTTTCCACATGAAAGAGCCTCCAGAGCGATTAAATAGAAGAGTGAATAACTATATGAAAAAAAACATTCCATTTTAACACTAATATTCTTAAAGATATAGTAATTAACTTAATGTAGTGATAAGGAAGGATGATGAGTACGATCGATATTGCCGTCACGGGGCATCGCAGCGAATTCAATACCACAAATAAAGCTGCGCTTAATTACTCGGGAACAACGAACACACCAAATGACTCCGTTGAACCAATCTGCGAATTAAGTACCTTGCAGTGTCGTCATCTAATAGTCGAATCAAATAACTCATTCAAGCAATGGGCTGAAGTGGACGCTCCTTCTTGTATGGGCGTCAATTGCAATCATAGCATTAGTTATTGGGAAATATGCTCAACAGCATTATCAATAGTTATGCGCGCTATAGCGGTTTGCATTAACATCAAATTGGCAGCAAACTATTATCGTCAGGGTCATTTGGATTACTTTGCATGGACTATCACATGCATTGCGGTGCCTATGTTCGTGACCACAATGATTCATGCTAATATGTAAGCCTAATAAGAGATTAATTCAAATATTATTGTACTTATTCTTATGGCTAACAGGTGTTATAAAGATGGTAAGTTTAGTGAAGGTGCTTGCAGAATATTACAAACCCTTTGGCTAGTTATCGTATCATCGTTTTTCTTTCGTTATTGGAAATCCCTAATGTATGCTTTGAAATGTAAAAGAGCTGAAAGCATTGGCGATAAACAATCGCAATTAAGGCAAGTAATAACTTTTTGCGCTGTAAGAAACTCGTTTTTTTTCTCATTTCACTTTTTATTTTCCAGAAACTACAAATTGAATATAAGGGAAGAAAGTGATGTAGCTTTTATAAGATTATTTGAGTGTTTCCTGGAAGCTGCCCCCCAAAAAATATTGCAAGTATCTATAGTCTTAGGTCATGTTGACAAAATGACAGGTGAGTAATGAGCGTTTCGCAATGAAATTTTTCGCTTTCATTAAGATGTTTTTATAGATTTACAAATTATAGCCATATCTTCATATTTTGGCAGTATGGCTTGGTGTTTATCAGCTTACCATCGTTACAACCGTTACTCACAAGGTGATAAATTCAATATAAGTATAAACGGTGTAATTCTACAATTGTGCTGGCATTTTTGTACATCAGGTACATACACACACACACACAATATATATATCTATATATATATATGTATATGTATATATACATACAAATCTGCCGTTATTCGTGTTTTGTGAAAAATGTACTCAATATTATTTAAAATGTTTTGTTTGTTTTTTTTTTTTGTTTATTTGATTTTTGTTTTTTTAGTTTCCCGCACACTGTGTATAGCATTGGTGGCTAGCATATTTCCACTTTGGACTTTAGTTGCTAGTCTGAGTCACGCTTTACTATTTGGTTTCATTACTTTCATAATTGAACGTCCAAAATTCGCCAATTCTTCTTTAAGCAATTTTCTTTTCTGTCTAGTCTTAGGTTTTGTTTATGTGTTCACGTTTATATCAGTACGCGACGCTCCTACACGTTATAAATATATATCTTATTACTTGTTCTGCACAATCGAAAATATTGCCTGCGTAACACTATTCATTTTATACGCTTCCAGCGATTTAGCGGCCATTGCATTACTATTTTATCCTTTATGCGGTTTAGCATTATCATTTTATTATATTGGTATTGGCTTTATGATCATCTATTATTTGTACTTTCATCCGCGCATAACAGCCAGAACATCTAAACGAATTATTAATAATAACTAAATAAATATATAGTGAACTGAATTATTTTGTACAGTTGTTGTTATTGTTGTGCTGTTTTTTTATTTTGCTTTGTTTACATTTATGTAAAAATACATTCGAATAAAGTATAAGTTTTAAATATTTACTTAATTTTTGTTTATTTAATACTTAAGGTTTTAGTATATCACAATTCATAGTTTATTTTCATTAAATTTGTTTTTATATAGGAATTAAGCTGTTTGTTAAAATATTTGTATACATAAAGAAATATAAAATAAACATTAAAATTTTTTTACTATTTCGTTTCTCCTTTGCAAAACCAAATATCAAAATTGTTCTGGAATAAGCAGAAACTCGTTCGCTATATCTTAGAAGAAAAAAAAAAAAGAAAAGAAATTATTAATGAAATCAGTTAACACTGGCAATCACTGAGTAGAATGGTAATAAACATATCTGTAAACAGATTTAGTTCTGAAAGCAGCCTAATAAATTCTTCCATCTTTTTATTACAAACATATATTAGTAAAATCTCTCGATTTTAAGACAAAAGGTACAATTTACTGCACATATCGTATGGCATACTATATGGACCAGTTTCAAAATAAATGATTTACAATATTATATATTATAAATATACACATCAAGCTGAAACAGTTCCTGTATTCAAGTTTCGAAATATTTTTAATGATACTGCACATTTTTATGCTGAAAGATATAGAATTTTAAGTACAGAGAAGAGTGTCTTTAAGAAGCTGGATTTCATTGCTTCATCTTAAAACTCATAGAGGCGATAAAATGTGGAATCCTTTGATAATCTGAAGTAAAGAAAAACTTTTTTTTAATCGACATCTAATAGCTCCAGTATAAAGACGGTACACTGGATTAAGAGCGATCAAGAACATGAAATATATTTTGTAAGTTTCTAATAAAAAACAAAAAAAGCTATAGGATTGCTTATAACTTTTACTCTTACCAAAAACATATAAATTTGTTTTGTGAAATGTTTAGAAGTAGCGTCACGTCAACTGTAGTACACATTAAGATAGTTTGATGGACTAACGACTTGGAAGCCTAACTGAAATGATCGCTACTGTGTATTAAGGGTAAAGCGAACGGAATTGATGTAGTGTCAGCCAAATGAAAGCGCCATAGAATCATTCGAAGCTAAGTAAAAGCTCGTAGAATGCGAAGTGTATATGTGTAAATGGTCTTGGCTGGTCGCCTGGTATCAAACAATGTTAACGTTTCTCTTGTAATAATTGTTTACGGCATTCCTAATCAATTTTACTTAAGTAATGCGATTCCGCTAGATTTTATTGGATATATATATGAATATAATATTGAATTACAGTGAGCATTAGCTGACGGTAAATAATGACGTGCAGCTGTTCTTCTTCTTTGAATATAATAAAATGTGATCTCTTAATAAAATCTAGACAAATTTTTATCTTGTGTTTCTTCATGCAAAGTCAATAGCGAATCGTAATTTTTTCTAAAAGATAGATTACGTACATGCGAACATATATTAGGAGGCATATAACTCTTTGTGAAAGCCTTAAAGGAGCGTATGTCAATTGTAACAAGAAGATAGTATTTAAAATAGAATCCGCATATAGTAGCCATTGAGATAACAAACAGCATAAATATGACATTGGTTTCAAAACATTTCGTTTTATTCTAAAATTTCAATATCATTTACATGCATTTCTACATACGTATTGCTTAAGGTAAGTGTGATGTTTATTTTCTTCGGCTCCCCTTTTCATGCTTTTGTATCTTAAGAGTAAAAGGAAAAATATTTAATTTGCATATCTTTCACTTATATTTCAGGAGTATTATATATAGTATATATAATATATATAATACTATATATAAATATATATATATATATATATATATATCCTATAGTATATACATATACATATATTATTTATATATATACTACATATATATATATATATATATATAATTTATTTAAAAACTATTCATTTTTTATTAATGATTTTTTGTTCTTATTTCACTTCAATGATATTTTATTAAAAGTTCAATTATTGCAAAGCATTTCGATCCTATATGTATGTATACTTATATATATAGAATTTTATCATCGCCATACATTTATGTGTTATATAATTGCTGATTAATAGTAACAGAAATATAATATTGTGATGGTTGTAGCTTTTACTATGGCCATTAGTATTTCATCAGTACGACGTTGATGAGGATGTTGACGATGATGTAGGTGGTTGCGAGGCAAGGCTACTATTTTTAGCTGAGTCTGCCTTTTGTGTTTCAGGATTTTGCGTATTTTGTTGCTGTTCTTCTTCCTGTTGCCTTTGTTGTTGTTCTTGCTGCTGCTGTTGTAATTTGAGCCTCTTTTTAGCTTGTATATCGGCTAATGTTTGCTCTATAGATCTCACATCTTTTTTATTCTTACTGGGCACGAAACCGTAGCTTTGATTAGTTTCGGTTTTTCGAGCCGCCTCAAGAGCGGCTTCTTGGCCAATGAGATGAGCATATTTATCTTTATAGTTAAAAGTTGGTTTGATTTCAGCCTCGGTTATAGGAGCCGGGTTTGATTGTTTACTTGTGGTATTGTTGCTATTTTGGGCGGAAGAACGGGCTAGTCTTTTTTGTTCATATTCCAGTTCACGTTGCTGTTTACGTCTCTCAGCATACTCTTTAGCTATTTCCTCATTCCAACCGTCACGATTTCGCCTGGCTGCTATTTCATCCTCTGTTGGTGCATTCTCTTTTTTATAAACTCCCGAATACCGATCCACATCCTCGCATCCGAAGCTCATTGCAATGAAACCACCAAATTCAGCCACTTCATGTATTACGGCACGATGCACTTTGTCCAACGCCTGAAATTCTATATGAGGACGATCGTCTTTGGCAAAACGCCCAATACGTTCTTCCACATATTTACGAAACCTCATTAGCTCTTCCTTTTGTTTGTTCTTCAACTTTTCGGCCATTTCTTTTTGCCGTTTGATCAATTTCTTTTGTTCTTCATTTACGGAGGGGGGCTTATCCATTGAATTGAGTATGGACCCTAGCAAATCCATTTGTATTTGCTTTATTTTTATTTAAATTTTACGCTGAATATTAACCGATTTCTTGGTTTTAAAACTTGTTTTGCAATCAATTTGTTTATTTTTCTTTTTCTTGCCAAATGCAATTTTCTCTTTCAATAATGTTAGTAATGACAACTCTTGAGAATAAGCAAACGCCTGCCTGATTGTAAAATGCGTTATATCTGCAGTACGATGCTAACAATTAAAACGATGATTGTTTGTTCATAAAAGTTAATTTTCTACCTTTAACTTCATTTTAAAAAAAACTTCTATATGAAATTTTTCTAAATTAGCATAAATTTATTGCATTTTACTTAAACGCTGAGGTAATAAATATCTGCAGTGTCTGTTGGAGAACACTGCTGTTTGCCTTTTTAAGCAATTTTCGAAAAATAATCAGAAAATGGTCTACACTGAAACCTAACGTTTCTAGCGTAGATACTTTCGCTACGGAAAGCGAGAATATTCGGTTGTATCGTCACACTTGTAACTAACCAAAGTTTATGTATACATGTTGCTGACGAAAATATAGTTCGGCGTTACAAAAACAATCTCTAACGAATAATATGTATGTATGCATATTTTTTGTTCGAAGATTTTTATTTTTTTTATTTGTAATATAATACTTTACTGAAAGCCTTAATAGAAAAAAATGATCACAATTAGTTTCCGCTGAAGCACCTAATCTAATCTCTACGTGGCCATTCTCGTGCTTTTTCCATAAATCGGCCAGGACGTATATATTCTAAAAATCGTAAAAACAAATGCACCATTGAAATGGCCAACAGTATAGGCCATACATCACCATGCAAATAAGAGTATAAAATACCGCCAAGACTAGAAGGCGGTTCAAGCATAATATGATTGTAAACCTTCTCCGTACGTTCAGTAATATTTTCCCAATTGTAAAGAGAAGCTACACGTTCGTTACATTTGTAGGGACACAGGATACTTTCGCTGTCACTACTCATAAATTCATTTCGAGTATTTTTCGTTACAGTAAAATTATTTATTGCATTAGATCTTTTCGATAGCCGCTGATTCAAACGTTTACGAGACGACTTATGTTTGGTCTTGGGAAATCTCACTTCATCGCCGCCACCATTGGGCGCAGATGTACGATTAACTTCATTTGTAAAACGTTTGTATTTGCAATTATTTAGTCGCCTTAAAGCTTTTAATAAACCTTCGTAAATTGAGTCGACTTCCGGCTCTGTAAGTATGATAAGATCTTCAGGTAAGACTTCTGGTATACCGCCTACACGTGTTGAAACAACTTGTAGACCGCAGGCAGCAGCTTCCACTATTGCCATGCAATATGCTTCAGTTAGGGAAGTGTTAACAAAAATATGACCTTTCACTAGATAATCACGTACCCTGGCATGTTCAACTGCTCCAACTATTTCAACACGGTCCTGCATATTGGCTTTTTCACGTATTTCTTCCAACAGACCACGTTTCGGTCCATCACCCACTATAATGAATTTAACGTGCGGCATTTGTTTAAAACGTGGTATAATACTAGCCGATAAATCTATACCCTTGCGATAGACTAAACGTGAAGCCAAAACAATGTTTACTAAGGAATTAAAAAAAGTATTATTATCATTATAGCTCGCTTAAACATCATAGTTTACTAACTTAAACCGTCATTAGGCCTTTGACTAGGATCTGGAATGAAGAAGGCAGTGTCAACGGCGTTGGGAATCACAGATACTTTTTCCTTAGGTACTCTTGCTCTTAGCACTGTATTCTCCTTACCTGGATATATTTTTATTTTGCTACAATTAGTTTTCTTTTTAATAAGTATATTTACTAACCTACATGTGATACGCATATACAATGGCTTACTGCACCCAAATCTAGCTCCAGCATTTTATTGGTGAACACGGCTGATAAATCAGCAAAACCAAATAAACTGTGATCAGTAAACACAGTCTTCGAAAGGAAAATCTATTATATCTAAACGAACGCTTATGTTAACTTATTATTTCTCACCTTTAAACCCAGCAGGGAACCTATTAAAATAGATTCATGTGCTAGAGAACTGAAGGCTGAATGAGCATGTACAATTTCAATTTGTTCTCGTAACAAAACACTCCTTATTAATGGCACATTACATATCATGGTTGGCAGCACGGATTGATTATAAAAGACTTTGATCGGTAGATAATACACTTTAAGACCATTGGTCAGGTAACGAACGCCTTTGCAATCATTATAGCAATGAGTTAATATGATAACCTTTAATGAAGCACAAAACAATTGATTAAAAATTCATTTCTAAGAGATTTTTGAAATGGAACTTACTTTATGGCCTCGTTTCAAGAGCATTTGCGCTAAATTAAAAATATGTTCTTCTACACCACCTATACTGGGATAGAAAAAATCAGAAACCATGCTAATAGCAATAATAATCAATTATTAATAAAATATTTGTGCCTATGAACAAAAGTCCTGCTTACCATATTCGCATCGCTTTACGTTTATATTTACTAACTGCTGATGAACAGTTGCTTTTCCTTCTTCTTCTTCTCCTTAAATTGTATTCAGCGAACCAAAAAATATGAAATTTCTACTATAGAAAATGAAACGAAAAAGGGGACCAACTGAAAACGGACTTTTTTTTCACTAAATTTTGATAACTATAGGATTCTAAGATCCATCCATCTCAATCATTGATGACGGGAAATCCTTAACATATAGTTACATCAAATGAATATATCTTCGTCTTTGACATATAATTGCATCAAGTGAATATATCTTCATCCCCATGTTCGTGGAAAAATTGTTCCGATCGGTATACGAATGCATCCACAATTAACGATAAAATTTCCTTTCCGGCTTATTTCCAATTTAATTCCCATTTATTTATTTATATGTATTCAGAAAACAGGATTTATTTCCAACGAATCGGAATCATAATTGTGGACGTATTAATGAACCGATTGGAGGTGTGTTTGGATGGAACATTGCAGTGATCGTAAAGAATGCCTAAGTCATAGGTTTTGGGAAATATATTCGTAAGATCGAAAGTTATCGACGAAAATGTGAAACACTTTTCCACGTGTTCGGAGGTTATTTTAGTTTCTTCTCGAGACAATTGATTATCGCGAAGAGGCTAATAAGATGCTATCGTCGCAATCTTTTCTATACTTCCGCTCAAATTTTCAATACGATCCATTAATAACTGGGAGAAACGTAAAAAATGAGAGCCAAATTGACGTTTATTTGTTTTGTATAAAAAAACTACATATGGTAGACAATAACACGCATGCAAAAGTGAAATGATTAGAAAATTATATAGAATTCGTGTTAGGCTCTGTTTACCTTAATTTAGCTCGATATTTAAAAAACATTGTACTTACTTTTACCACATTTTTTTTACTTTGTCTTGACATTTCACAAATGTAATTTAGGACACACTTAATTTTTTTTAAATTTTTTTTTAAATATTTGAATTAATAATTCATTTTCTAACTGCTGTTTATGTTTTTCTTTTGCAGCTGCTTTTTTACAATCGCGACTATAAAAGAAAGATGTGTGGTAACTTTGCTTGGCAAATGGAAATTTGTTCTCAGCGACAGCAATTTTATTGTCGCCAGATTTGACGTAACTGAGACAGCGTATTTGCCAACAATCGCCAGTAAATTTGCCAACATGATTAGATTCTTTTAGCGATTGTCGCCTGACTACATGATTAGCCCCTTGTGGTGTTTGCAAAGAACTCGTCTTCATTACCATTGCCTATGTTCAAGTTAGATTCACTTTGTCCAATATGATTTGTTTGGCTTCTTTATAATTCTTATTCTTATTACCAATAAATTGAATAGGTTTGCATAAGTTGTACATATTTCTACGACGTTGAATTTTTCTAATTTTTCATTTTCTATTTGTAAGTTATTCAATTTTGATAAAAGTCTCCAGAACTAAAGAAAGAGAACGAATGAACAATCCGTTAAGAGCAACTAATACGTTTCCATGTTGTGCCCATCACCAAATGTGAGTATATATTCATTTAGTCAAAACGTTTGCAATATCCAGGAGACAGCCTCAGAGACCAAATAATGTAAATAGATTCTTGATCAGCAAATAGTTCTCAATCCAGGTATGTCCGGCTGTGTAACATCTGTGGTCAATAGTTTCCTGATCGCAAACATGAGAAACATTTGAAATTCTTGTAGGCGATTTTTTATTCGGTTAAAGAAAACCTCTATAGTTAAGTGTTAAAATTAAACAACTATCAATTGTTTTGTTTATTCGCTTAGACAACTAATAAAAATTCCACATATATAAAAATATCGTGTCTGAATTTAATAAATCAGTATCAGTATCAGTATTTATTTGAGAATTTCAAAAATTCACAAAACAATATCGAAGAAGTAATTGTTACATCGTTCCAACGTTTCGTCCTTCATTTCGTTTCTCCTATACATAAATATTTGTTGGTTTGTTAACGTATGTAAAAGACGCTTGCAAAAAATTCTTTTTTGTTTTCTTATTTAATTCCCTTATTCAATATCGTGTTCCTAACTGGGGGTAATCATATGTCAGAAATGGTCTTTCATGTCCAGTTGCGGTAACATTCTCTTCAGGAGTCAGACAAAATGCAAAATCCGAAAGGAAAAATGGATGAAATTAAAACAAAATTTATGGATTTATTGAACAAACAGGTAAAAATTTGTTTGTTGACAGTTCCAAAGCGTTCTGAATAATTTCTTACCAGACCAATCGTCAAGTAAAAATTCCGGCTATGGGATTTTCCGATTATTTTATACAAACAGTAACAGCAGCAGAATCTTTAAAATCGGATAATTTAGAGAAAACGCAATCTTCGGAAAATGATGCAGAAATAATCAACGCACAAAAATCTGACCAGGAAATTCTAGAAAGTATAGAACATATATATTTCCAGGTAGAAAGCGACACGGACATGTACGAATTAAAGGTGAGAATTGAAGGTTATATATGAATAATGTATGATTTTATGCATTGACTACGTTATTCAATTGTTTTATTGTTATTTGGTTGCAAGTGGGTGTTTGATGTGATTTTGTTTTGCCCTTTTATCTTATTTTCTTTTTTTATATTAAAATCAATCAAATAGAAAGTACTCGGTAATGGTGTAAATTACGATTTGATAAACTCCACAATAGCACAACTGCGGAAGCAACATAAAGTTTTATCGAAGAAAGTGCGACAAAATATTTTAGAACAGCGAAGTGCTTGCAATGAAGAATTTGTTGCTATCAATGAAACTCAAAAAGAATTGGAGGAAGCTCTGTGGACATGCCGTAAAGCACGCTCGTATCTCAATTACGCACGAACAAATTTAACTACAACTAGTTTGGAAATTTTGGCCTCTTATCGTAAACGGGAAATTCTTAAAGAATTATTAAATAGTTTGCAAGCTGTAAAGAAACTAGTAAGTAAGAATCTCTGGGATTTATTCATTTAAATATAAAGTAAAGTTCGATTTTGGGACTTATTACGTAGAAATCCACTGATGTCGAGGTACAAAAATTATTGAGTGAATGCAATTATTCTGGAGCCATTTCCCTTCTACTACGATGTAAAAATTTTGCTGTGGAGTTTATGGAATATAACTGTGTGCAATCATTGAATAAAAAACTGCAAGAAACGTTACTGTTAACAGAATATCAACTAGATACTGTACTTAATGAGGTCAGTTATGTTATATATCTTTATGTATATATAGACATATACATATACATATATATCATATTGTCGTTGGTTAATACTTGAATCAAATTTTTAGATGATTTTAAATTTTGATATGCAGAAATATGCTAAACTCCAAGAAGCTTATAAGCTATTAAATAAATCCCTTATGGCTATGGATCAAGTGAGTATTGCTTTGCACAATATCCTTTAATAAATTTAATAATAGTATTTATTGTTTCCATAAAGCTTCATATTCATTTCATTTCTGCTATACACTCTTCGGTAAATTCTGTAATACGTGGTTATAATGATCCGAATGTGGATGAAAATTTGAAATACCTTTATGAGCAGTTGTGCGAGAACGTGGAAGCTGACAAATATATACCATGTTTAATCAGTTTATGTAAAACATTTTGGACTATATTAGCATCTTATTATCAAATGGTTATGTGGCATCAAAACTACAAATTATATTCAGTAGATACCGCAGAATCACCCGATATCTACATACAAGAGAAACTGAAAAAAGGCAAATCACGCATTTGGAACGATATACTTACAAAAATTTGTACATTTTTGCAAAGCTCTAAACTGAAAACTCTAAAATATGATCAATTCATTCAGGTGCTATCCATCATACAGAGACTTAAGAAAGTGGGATTAGAATTTTGTGGTGAGCACTCAGACAAATTAATAGAGATTATGCAAATTCAAAGCGAGGAATTCTTTCAACGTTATCATATCGCTTGTTTGGAAGAGATATGCTTATTTCTAGACAATGAGTCGTGGACTGTTGTAGATTCTTTTGGAAATATTTTGCAATTGCCGGTAAGGGAATTTCTATTCATGTTAAAATCATTTAAATAATTAATTTGATTTGCTTAGGAATTTCGTTCGGTCCGTCATACCTTGCGGAGGCATAAATCGCCGCCAGTTGTTCTGTTAATTAACTCACCATCAGTGGATCATTCTCCTATTAGTAATAATAATTGTGATGAGCTAGTTTCAGTGCATTCTCAAGATGCTGTTAGCTCCATATATGGTTCCTATGGTTATTTTTTACGTTTTAGCGAAAAAAGTTCACCATTTGATGGAGGCTTGGATGTAGCTATGTTGGAAGAAGATATTCTATCAGGTATAGTTGACGAGGCTTCATGTTATTTCAGCGAAGAAAGTGATGATGAACACAAAAGCTTACAAAGCAAAGAATGTGAAGACTTAACAGGCAGCAATTCGGTAACGGTCAATAATACGACATTAAATGTTTTTCGCTGTATTGGACGGTATTTGCAAATGTGTAAATTATTGCATTGCATATCCCCGAAAATAGTAATGAGCATGCTGGAGTTAATGGATTTCTATGCATTTGCTGTGCATGAAATATTTGCTAAAGATTCCGTAAGAATATGTTCTTTAAATTAATAAAAAAGTAAATATCTCTTAGGACATATATTTGCAGGTTGTACAAATGGAAAACTTTTATTCTCCAAAACTTGAAGAAAAATTAGATTACGTCAGTCATCATGTATTACCAAATATTAAAATTTGGCCATTGAACTTTTCCTCATTGGTAATAATGTGGTTATAAAATTTCTTTTTTAATTATTGCAATTTTATTTACCGTTTCAGATTAACAATGAACTTGCTAATCCTGATACTTTGTACGGTCTTTCGCAACGCATCGTAGCTGTTGAAAGTGGTCATTGCATGGTTCAACAATTTCAGATATTACATACTTACTTGAATCATTTGCTGCCCGCACAAGAGCGCTCAATGTTGAAAAACTATTTTGATTATCTTAATTTCATGATGGATGTGGGCAAACCCGTGTACACCTGTGTAACTTCGCGTGTTATAGATTTAACGGCCATACTAACAATGATGGCCAAAGTTAAATGGGATGTTAATCATGTGAGCTTTCAACACAACAATTACATAGATATCATGAACAGGGTAAGTTGTAAAAAGCTTTTGGTAATGATGATAATTTAATTTTTCACTATTTTTCATCAGAATATACAAAATTTTGCCATGCGCTTGGAAGAAATTGGTAAAGAAATTGCTGTACCAGCCGAACCTGTTTGGAACTCAATGACTCATGTAGCTACACATTTACTTGTGGAAGGGTTAGTTAGCAGATAGCAAAAACAAACGGAAATATTTATATGCTTTTATATTAAACGTATATTTTTTAGGTTTTCAAATGTAAAAAAATGCTCCGCCGGTGGCCGTGCTCTTATGCAACTCGATTTTACAAATTTTATGTCGATTCTCGAACTAATATCGAATCAAAAATATCCTGAATGTCGAGCTTATGTAGATTTATTTATTAAAGCTTATTACTTCTCGAATGAACAATTTGAAGAATGGATTATTGAACAAAAGAATCTCCAAACACAACAATATACGAACAAACAATTAACGAATCTTATCGTTTGCGCATGTATTAGCGATAAACGAACTCGTCAAAAGCTATTGAATCTCGTCGGCAATGATCATCATTTAAATACAAGTAGTACAAGTACTGCCACATAGCCAAGCACAAATACTTTTAACATACTATAAATTGTTAATTATGGTTGCTAGCCGACACACGAGCAATTTGCGAATATATAATTTAGTTCAATTTTCTTATTAAACATAAACACCAAATGATTTTATTTAACATTCCATTTTTTTTTTTTTTTTTGTTATTAATAATTCTTTATATTATTCAAATAGAATAAACATGTCTTTTTCTTTATTTAATTTACTTTAAATATCCGCCCGAAAGCGCCCGAAAAGCTCTCTAAAACTGTTGTCAATATTATTCAATTAACTGTTATAAATTTATATACATATTTTATATTCAATTTTTTATACAAACAAGTACCTTATTTAATTTTAATTGTGTGTATTTTGTTAAGTTGAATAGAAATTTTAAACATTTAAATTATTTTTTAGTTATTTTGAGACAGTAGCAAGAATGTATTAAAGAAGTGTACAACATATAAGCATATAATTCATACCATATAATCAGGAGAAGAAGAATATATTTTACTTATATAAAACAATCAACAATCAAATTGCGTGTTTACGACTGATCAAAAGTGGTAACGTTAACTAAGTATAAACCTTTAACTTTAAAAACCTGTCTAATTACTTGCGAATCACGAAAAATTTCCTTCGCGTCTGTGAAATAGTTGAACGAATGCAATACAAAAACAAGTAAGGATATTATAGTCAGGCAAAGCCGACCGTTAGATATCCTAGATTCCTTCGCCTGTTGCAGTTATTCAGCCATTTTTATAGTAATAAAATATGAAAATGTACGCTTCTTTTTTTGATGTGAAAGCGTGTTTTTCATTGAAAATAGGCCCAGGGGTAAGTCCCCGACCGATTAGTTGGGATTTCGTCAGTATGGTATTCCGTAAGGTGCAAGTACCTACAAACTTTTTGGTGTAACCGTCCTAGAAGTGTCCATGAGCAAGTTATAAAACCCCTCCCACATCTCTCGAACTAGCTAGCTCAGCTAATGCACGTACGCTTACGTCGTAGGCCTCCATTCCTCTTCAAGTGATACCCTTACGTTTCCACGAATTTTCTGAAGATAGCAACTTTACACTTTAGAGGACTGTCAGGACAAAATAAAATACAAACTTATATTCTAGAATAAAACGTTGGTCTATCTTAAGCACTTATGGGTGTTATGCGTGTCCGCACAAACTTAATACACATGGTACTCAAACTGATGTAAGCTATAAGGAATTAAAATCTTATATGCAGGCAAATTCTGTTAAGGCCGTTAACCGCCCCTCTCCATTTCGCTTATTATAGTTCACAATTGAGGATTTAATAATAATTGAAGATTTTACGAAATGGAAAATAAAATTAACTTTGTGAAAATTTTATACAGAACGAATCCAAAGCGTGCATCGACATAAACCAATTTTAGTTATTTAACTTTTTTTACAGAAGGGAAACATGTACGGGAAACTTTCCTGCCGTATATTGATGTATTTTTTGGTGACCCCCATTGTGGGATTGAGTCCATACACGAGATACTAAAAATTAGGCGTGTTGTAATATAAATGCTTATTTTTTGTCAGAACAATTATTGAAAGGGGGGTCAGAAATTTGCTTCACCTGTTTCTACCTTTAACACTAATATGACTTTTATAAATTTCTGTCGAAAAATTTTATTCACATAATAACTTTTTTGAGAAAAGGCGTGACATGGTAGGAGATGGTAAAAATAGGAATCAGTTGACGGTTCTCGTCATCGAGCTAGTTCATGCGACGAAATAAAAAACGAGACGAACGCTGCTTGCATCGAGACCACATATATAAAATTATACGAGAAAGATTCATATGGTATCGAGTAACATCAACTGACTGCTCATTAAAAGTTGTTCTACAACGACAGGTATCAACCCAAAATTGAAGATTACGCTCGACTTTGCTCGTTTACGAGAACTGCACACCGATCCAGGTCAAACCAGTCAATTTTCAATAGAGTTCGTCAACACAAGTCTGGGTTTATCTCAAGGCAGTCCAAGTGTTGCATACATCCATACAAATTTACCACAAAAGCTATACTGAACGGAAACGTTCTAGTTTTTAAATTAGAATTCTTTTTATTAAACCAAGTTGTCAGCATGAATTCAGGGAAAGAGGAATACTTTTTTCATTAAATAGAAAAGTGTTTTCTGTATATATTTTATGATAAACTTTAAATTCTCTACATACTCATATTTTTATCGGATGTATTCTACGGAGTAATTTTCCTCCCATTTTTTGGTGTTTCATGAAGTTGAAATTCGTTCAAGAATTCTCATTTGTGTAATGTTAATTATTATTCTCTTTAACGGGAGGACTCTTGGTTCTATAATTTATGTTCATATCCTAAAATAATATGGCTACGTCTTTATTTTGTGAGAAGGTTTTTTTCTAAAATTGGACACCTCAAGTTTGATCAAATAATTTTCTTTGTGCCGCACTATTTAAATAATATTATTTACCATAATTAGTTCTAACGACCCACGTTTATTGAAAAATTCCTCCTTACTATGATTGACGCTTTTGTATTAATCAAAAGGCAATCTTATCTTGTGTGAAACACCCTGTCGATATCTTGATAGCGCCTACTAGATACGGTTATAGGTACTAATAGTTCAGGACTTTTAATGCTTTTCACGAGTCCTTAGGAGTCATTAATAATTTGCTCAAGTAATTCATTGCGCCTTTGGATGCCCTGAGGATTCTGTTCGCTACCTTGTATATTTAAGATTTTCTTGGCATCGTTAGCCCAATTAAAAGTAACAACTTGACGTTTTCGATCTACATAATCATCTTCTATAGCTATACTTAAATTGTGTAAAGCGCAAATTGTTTCTAAGATTTTTCTAACTTCTGGTAAATCTCTGGCTTCTAAAGCGTACAAAGCGTTAAAACGTTTTGCCATAATATCAAGACTGTCTTGAGCTAATTCCAAAGCTAAATCCAGTAGGCGATTAAACTCTTGCTCTTTTTGAAAACAAGGCGCTGAAAAAGGCCGTATTAAGTACGATTTTAATGGAAAACACTGATTTCCAATTAAATAGCTGTCTTTGGGCATGCTATTCTCGTTCATTGTTAGTATTTGCCCCATGGGAGTTTCTTCGAATGTATACTCTTGTTCTAGTTCGACAAAGCAATCAATTACCTTTTGATCAGCGTTACAGACCACTTGTAATATAACCGGAATTTCTGAATCTTCTGAAGCTAAAAATATGTCCAAACGTTTCATAGCCACAACACCAAAAAGTTGAGGAAATATTTTCAACCGATTATGTTGTTGAAATCCTTGAACTTCTAATTTCTGAGATAGTTGTGAATTGGGCCAGCGTATATAAGTTTCATAGTTTTCAGACATTATATGCCAAAACTGTTTGACCAATGATTCACATTCCAGTAAAGATACGTGGAAACGGCGCGACATTTCTTCGAAATGTTCATCGGTAGTAAGTTTCCATAGCGCTAGAGAAAATATAGTTTGTGGTGGCACACCGAAGGGCAATGAAGTAGGAGTGAGGAGATTACGAACAAACTGAAATATTTTCTAAAAAAAAAAGGTATATGGGTATTTTTATTTTATTAAATTCTTTAGGTGACCTACCAAAAAACTCATTTTATTCATATGCAAAAAACACTCGAACTTCATATTATCAAATTCGTTAAGCAAATCCAAATCCTTTATTCTAACATTTGCATTAAAGGACTTGGACACTAGCTTTCTTTTACGTGGATTTTCCTCAATTCCTCCACATTTTTTAAATTTACTATTTGCATTCGTCGCAGAAACTATAGTTGGCTCTATTTTAGAAGCGCATTCGAAGGAGAATTGTTGTTTAAGAAAAAATTCTAAATCTTCATCATCGTTCGGTTCCAAAAGCGGATATTTTAGTGCAGTACTAAATCCATTTTTAATGGGATTACCATGCCAAATTCCCTTGCGTTGACTATTCGCTTCGTCAATGAGTATATCCTTAGTAATAATTGTGGTAATATTGGTTAATAAAGCATTTTCTTCCATCTTTCGAACGAATTCTTTCAATAAATCTTTTTTCTTTTTTGTGATATATAAGAGCCAAATAGACCTGTAAGTGAAAGGCCTATATAAAATTAAGTTGTTTGTTATTCAAAAATTCTTCATTGAGAAAATGAATTATTTATTATTATAAATTTTGTATTCCGTATTGTAAAGAGTTGCCACGTGTTGATAACAGCGTATATAGCAAGGAAGATATGCCGTTAGTGCTGGCAGTGTTTTCGTCAACTGAGCTCAGTTGACAACATATATGTTTATATTGCATTTTGAGGTATTAAGAAGCGAACACAATGCGTATATATAAGCATTGGTGTGGTGGAGATAGGTTGAGAATTTAAATAAAACAAATTGTAACTATTATTTCATATATATTAATTAGTACTTCTAGAAAGGATAAGTTTATAATTGTCAGCCCTGGCCCTAGCTGCCGCTTGGTTCAAGGTTGGTGCCAAGGATGTGTTCAACGCTAACGTACATGTAATGTAATGTAATGTAACATGTTCACGCTTGATTTGTCAATAATATCAAAATTCTATTAAACCAAAATCCTATTAAACCAAAATTCTATTAAACCAGTTCAACTTTATTCATTGCTTGAACTTTCGTCGATCGAGTTTGCCACTCGATTGCTTAAATACTTAAACAAATGAAAATTGTTGCACGGTTCAAAGTTACCAAAATTAATATAAAGAAAATGTCCTCAACAATTATTATTGTCTTTATTACATCATGTGTTTTGCTGAAGGATTCGAAAATAATAATTTATGTATAATTTTTAAACCCTATTAAATGCCATTTGCTGGCCTCAAAAGCCTACACAAGTAAAATCATTTGACAAAACACTGATATCGCTTTCACTGTATCGTTTTAATCCAGAGTTGTTAGATTTATGAATATAAAATTAATAGTTAAGTTCTGAATTTTAGAAGAAGAAGAAATTTTCACGCATCAGGTGATATTTTTCGCACGTGGACTGTTTTGTTTATTTCGAATCTAATATTACATAAACTGCACATATATACCACAAATTTATTGGCTTGGCCCATCTTAACTCAACATCCAAAAAAAATATTAAATAAGCTGAATATATATGCCAGTACTTACTCGATCCGTTCTTAATACTGACAAATTAATAGAAATCTAAACGAAGAAATTCCATAGACAAAAAATGGATGGATTCGATTTATTTCGGCAGCTAACCAGAGGAGTAAAATTTAAAAGGGGAAAATCGGCACAGTCACCTGAGGTAAGTAGGATGATATCTGGTACACAACTTCGGCTATCATTTTATTTATTCAAGGAAGTGGTTGCAAAAAAGAAAATAAAACTTGAAGAAGATCTTTTCGTACCAGACGAGGATAATAACCAGCTGCAAAATGCCACATCGGAGCGCACACATTCTGATGAAGACGAATACTCAAATTCATTTGAATTTATTTCAGGCGTGCCAGATTCACAAGCGAAAATGAAAAAAAAGAAAAAGAAAGTTGTAAAGCTTACTGACGCAGAACGGGAAAAGCAATTAGAAGAAAAAATGATTGAAAACTTGCGTAAAGAAAATCAGATAACCGTCTTGGGTAAAAATATACCACCGCCTTTTACTACTTTTGAGGAATTGCATACCACATATAATGTTAGTAAAAATTTAGTTAGAAATTTAATGAACTGCAATTATTCTCAACCGACGCCTATTCAAATGCAAGCTATAACGATAATGCTGAAAGGGCGATCTTTAATGGCTTGTGCACCAACGGGCTCCGGCAAGACCATTGCATTTTTGACACCTATTATTAATGACCTGAAAGTTCCCAAAAAAATTGGGTTTCGAGCTTTGATATTAGCACCCACTCGTGAATTGGCTCAACAAATCTACCGGGAGTGCGTACGCTTGTGTGAAAAAACATCTTTGAAAATATACATTATTGGGAAACTTAATCAAAGCAAATCCATTGAGGGTGAATTAAAAAAATTCGATATTTTGATTTCAACACCAAATCGGGTGCGATTTTTGTTACGACAAGAGCCACCATTATTAGATCTTAAAAGGTATCAAAAAAAGCTTTATAGCAGCTGGTATTGAATAAATGATTATAAGAATACATTTCAGCGTGGAATGGTTTGTTTTGGATGAAGCAGATCGTCTAATGGAAGAGGGTCAAAATAATTTCAAAGAACAGCTTGATGACATTCTTGCTGCATGCTCTAATTCCAATAAGAAAATGGCTTTATTCAGCGCCACCTATACAGTAGCTGTAGCGAAATGGGCAATAAAAAATTTGAAAAATTTAGCCCGCGTTAATATTGGTCTACAAAACGCTGCAACTGAAAACGTGAAACAAGAATTGCTTTTTGTTGGGTCCGAAAGCGGTAAATTATTAGCAGTTCGCGATTTGGTGCGCTCTGGTCTAAAGCCTCCTGTACTCATTTTCGTACAAAGCAAGGTTAGCATTTTATGAAAAGTGCGCTCAAATAGTTTACATTGTAATTATGTTACAGGAACGGGCCAAACAACTTTTTGAAGAACTTTTATATGATGGCATTAACGTGGATATTATTCATGCAGATCGCACCCAACAGCAAAGGGATAATTGTGTACGCGCTTTTAGAGAAGGCCATATATGGGTTTTAATATGTACCGAATTAATGAGTCGTGGCATCGATTTTAAAGGCGTTAACCTGGTTATAAATTATGATTTTCCACCATCGACCATTTCATATGTACATCGAATCGGTCGTACAGGTCGTGCCGGCAGAACCGGTAAGGCAATCACATTCTTCACCCAAGATGATAAGGCGCGAATAAGAAGGTAAAGAATATACTTTGCCTACCTGTAATGTAAACGTGACTTTAACATAAGTTTAACGTTCAATATTTAAGTATTGCGGAAATTATCAAAAATTCTGGGGGTAAGGTACCCGAATTTATGCTCAAGATGAAAAAAGCGAGTAAATCGGAAAGAAAGAAACTGGCCAACTTCGCTCCAAAGCGTGAAGATATTTCCACCAAAATTAAATCTGAAGTAGCAAAGAACGAGGAAGCAAAAGAATTTAAAGTTAAGAAAAACTCATCAACTCTACAAGAACACACTGTAGTAAACAAAGGTGAAAAGGTAAAAAAATCCAAGAGAAAAGTCGACATAATAAAAAAATATAAATTTTATAAATGACTTTTTTCGTTTATTATTAAACATGTGTGAAACTTTTTTATTTTTTTTATAAAGCAAGCTTGTATACCAAAAAAAAGAAAAAAAAAAACAAACCACAAACTATGTTTAGAAGGCACTTGTTTAGAAGACACTTTTTGTTTATCGTTGGGCAACACTTAAGTTGTTAGATTATCTTAAATACAATTATGACTCACATAGCCAATCACAGGGCAATTTTGGCATTTTGCTTGCCGGCCAAGGTAGATAGCCGGCAGTTTTAAAAACCCAATAGTCATAGGAAACTTTTGCTATTAATGCTATCAATAATATTACCTCGCAGGCTATTAAATAATAGACATACGCAGTCCAATCATGTGGCGACTGACATACTTTTATTTCTTGCAATTCCATGACACGTTGCGGCATATTACGGCAAAGAATATCATTATAATCGGGAATATCGCGACTACGCTGTAACAACCAAATCTAGAATATGAAACGAAGAGAAAAATCAAAATGTTGTCTTGCATTTCGGAAGGCTACTTACATACCTTTAGTACTTTCGCTGAATTACAATCGCAAATTAATTTATTGCCTCCCAAATATATAATGCGTCCGACATAGCTGTTTAGGACGTTGGTTAGTAGATATTCAGGTAACTGAAAATTAGCATCATAAATGAATGAGATATTTGTCAATTAGGATCGAAACTAATTCAGTTAAACATAATTCATTGGAAGCTTTTGAATAAATCTCAGAAGAAGCTTCTTTTCGTAGCCTGCCCTTCTCTTTGCTATTTCCTGGCGGCTTGCGTGCCGATCTAGGCCCCATAAGTTGCAAAAATTTCATCGACTTTTTCAATGACTGCGAGGTGCATCTTTGACATTGAATGTCTGAAACCTCGGAGAACTTTTATATCATCCATTATAAATAAATTAAAATACTACTGTGATCAAGAAGTAACAAGAATAAGTTCTTTTTTTATGTGTCGTGGTGTGTGATGCATTATGAATTGCCTCCGACGGAAAAAATTATTGATAAGAAATATTATTATATCGAATAAGAATTATTATTATATACGTTATAGGCTTTCCCTCGAATTATGAGCACACCAACTTTGGTTCCTAAATCATAGTAATGCGTCTCGTTCAACTGCATTGATTCTTCGAAAAGTCTATCATCAGAAATTCGACTCGAAATCAGTCTGCAACCGCTGTGCCTATTGCTATAATAACTAAACACGCTTTTTTTGTTTGGCTTGTGGCAGTCAAAGAGTCCATTAAGTATAAACGGCAATGGAACTTGCGACTGTTTGCCTATAATGCTTAGCAATACGAAAATTATTATAACATGCTAAAGCCGAGAGCTTTTTCAATTAGTCTGAATAGAGATCAAGATCAAAAATGGGCGTGATTCGTAATTAAAAAATACTCACTTTTACGATCTGTAGTAAATATTGATCTAACACTTGGTAGAATCATTGCATTGAAGATCAATAAGTAAAAATGCTATAGTGGGATATGATCCATCATTATATACCTTGTCCGTCTATCACGAAAATAAATGAGGAATTCCACTAGCTAAAGTGGAGTAGGGAATTTGATAGTCGAGACTGTCTGATCCGATCTAAGCTTGTCTGTCCGTTTATTCGTTTGATGTCTATCTATGTATTTTTGTGTTCAGCCTACAGTCCACAATTTGTGAGATATTTTGATGAAATTTTGTGCGCCGACGTATTTTGACTTTGAAAATCTGTTCACGATAGTAGTTTGACATAAATATTAAATGGATTAAATTTGAGCTACGTGGGCCTACCTACGTTCTTGGATCCGAGTCCATATAAGATTTCTCAAGAATAATAAGCCCTTCACAAAAAGGTTTAATGTTTAATAATTTATGGTGAAAGTTGATGCATAGTAACAATTTCGCAAAAAAAAAAAAAATTAACGATAAGAAATTTGGATCATATGGACATATTTTTTAATATCCTAACATATATAGGGGTCATCATGAAAAGCAAACCCTTATATGGAGAGAAAATGTAATATCTAGTCTTTCATCATCTAATCACGACATGTTATGTTTTGGGCGTCTTCCAATATGCGGGCTTTCGTCAAAAGTATGCCTTTACATGAAAATAATATGTAATTTTTTTTTTATTGTTGTGCAAACGAAGCGCGTAGGCGAAGTAGTGCAGGGTTTCTAATGCTAGGCCTTGCTCGTCTATTATCTATTTCTTCTTCTTCTTCTTCTTCTTGTACTTACAAATGATTCTATACTATCCCATACAAACCGATTTAAAATATTAGGTTAAGTCATACGTAACTTTTGTGTTTTGATCAAACATTTATTTTGTTTTCATTGAATAACAAAATGATATAGTTTTAACAATCGATTGTGAGGTATTCAACCTTGGTTGATTGGCGTGTATTTTGCTTCAATATTGCCTATGAAAGGTCGTCATCAAAGTCGGAAGGACGCCCTGTCTTTTAAAGTCGTATATGTAGAAGGAAATTTTACCAAGCCATTTCTAACTGCTTGATCAACTGTCAGTCCTTCACCGTATACGTTGCATACTTTTTCAGCTATCGTCTTAGTGCTATGAGTTTGTTTGAATTCCCAAAGCATTATCATTCCATTTTAGAGGTTAAGAAAAATAGGTGAATGTAACATGTACCACATAAAACAATTGACAGAATGCGAACTGATTCCTCATCTATATAGCCAAAATAAAAATTCGTTTGTTTCGGTGACTTAAAGTGGGTAGATACGAACAATAGATTCTAGTTAGCTGCATCGGAAGTTACATTATAACTCGACCTAATATATAAGTTATATCATATGTGCGATATATATATACTATCGATATATATCGAACGAATACATCTTCGCGCTATTTTGTAATCAAAAATCATTGAACGATCCGAGGATAGGGATTATCAAGGGTTATATAATGTCTTGCTCATTGAATATAATATCATATCAAAAGACTTACCCGACTTATGGCGTTATTGCGTAAATGTATTTCTTGAAAATGATCCATAAATTTTGTACCCTCTAAGTCGTGCATCGATTCTATTCGATTGTTGTCGGCAAACAATTTGGCAATGCTTTGATATGTAGGATTATTATGGAAATGCTTACCGATATCTGTGATCTTTTTTAAACATTATAACCACATTAACATCGAATTAATAGCAATTAATATATATATATATATATATATATATATATCTAATCATATACTTGCATTATTGTTGGTGATGTCAAAGTAAAAAGTGTTTAATGGTAATTTCGATGGTAATTCGGTCAAACCCAAATTAGAGCAATCAACGCGACAAAATATTTTCACTTCCGGTTTAGAGGGATCGCCCTGCAAACGCAAATCGAAATGAATAAATTGTGAGGAAAGCGAATGGTATTCGTATTCCTAATAAACTCACAGTTCTTATCATATGTTCGGGGGCGCAGATACAATTACCTTTACCGGGTATAACCGGGCATTCGGTGTGAAAACGTCGAGCCATCTCTAACTGATTAATAGCGATCGAGTCGGTTGAATTGAACCAATGAAAATTGTTATCCAGTAAACAGTACGAGCTATTGGGAGCGACAAATTTAAATCGAAATATCGTTTCCAATAGGGGCTTACACAACATTCGTTTATTATCTCTATAAAAATGAGAATACATTGATAACTTAAGCATTTTTTGTTATTATTGTTATTGTATTTTTTTAAATCGAAATTTCATCGGTTACCTTACATCCAAGGTAATGTTTTGATTTTGCTTTAATTTCGGTATTTGTGTGAGATTATTTTTTGATATATTTAAGAATTTTAGAAACGGTGGCGCTCTCATTGTTATATTGGAAAGGTTATTATTCGAAAAATTTAGGCATTTGATTTGCGAGACGCGTGAAAATGATTTTACCAAACGACTGATATTGCCGTCCGTTATCGCTAACGAGTGCAACGTTTGAAATATGGATAATGATAAGTCCACTTCGATCATTGTCATGTTGTATATGTGTAAGTTAGACCAATTGCTGCTGGTGTTACGACAGGCGGTAATCATTGATATATGAGTAATGTTGCAGCAATACCAACTGTTAGTAACATTGGGATGTGGGCGACAATGACACATGTTTATTGCCCCTTGTTGTGGCAAACTGTCGCTAGCATTTTCGTTATGAAAATTGAAACACAATTGCGGCTCAGCATAGAAGCAAAATTCTGGCATATTATCGACAGAGGAAGCGGTAGCAACTGTAATCGGTGAACTCGACACCGTCGTCGTAGTCAGTTGGGCATTGTCATTTTGATTATCCATTATTTCGATTAAGCTCGGCGTTACCAATGTTACTTGCTGCTGCTTTTGTTGTTGTTGTTGCTGCTGTTGGTTTTGCTCGTTTTGCTGCTGTTGCTGCTGCTGCTGCTGTTGTTGTTGTTGTAGTTGCAAGGCTCGCACTTTCGTTTCATCCAGCGTAGCCCGACTTATTTGAAATACGACGACATCGTAAATTAAAAATGTCAAGAGAAATGTGTTGCACTGCAATTACAAGTAAGCAAACAAACAAACAAACAAATAAATAAATTTGTTTTCATCATTTACACTTAAGCTAGTGTTTACTTGATATTAATTTCTAAATAAAAATGCGCTTCTTCCTCAATAGTCAAAAATCAATAAAAGGTGTGCTATTCGCGCTGCCGCTTCTTCATACTACGCCAAACAATCGGTATGAACTATTTTTTATTTCGAATAATTGACGTTTGCTATTAATGTTGTTTTGTTTATTTTGTAAATGGATATTGCGATTAGGGATAAGAGGTGCAAAGGATTATTCGTTATTTACTTTACTATATATATATATATATGCATGTGGGCGCATGAAATATGAGACGATATGTAGAAAGAGATATGCGACAAAGCTTTACGTTTTAGTTTTTTTGCTCTCCTTAATTGTTTGTATATCTTATTGAAGATGACGATTGAAGCCGGTTAGGTAGAAACTTTAAATCTTAAGATTTTTACTAAGAAATTTGCATTTTTTTATAAAACACCATTAGAGAGACCCTACGCCATCCTATAGTTATTCTTATAAAGATTTTTATACTCATCACAGAAGGATGAGGGATATATTTATTTTGTTAAAACGTTTGCAACGCCCAGAGACCACAAAAATAATATATGTGTTTTTGATCATCATCAAATTTTAAATCGATTTAAGTATGTCCGTCTGTTCGTCTGTGTTATGTCTATTGTAAACATTTTGCTGACAAAGAAGCTATTAAAAGCAAAGATTTTTCGACCGTCCTTTTTTCCATATGATGATCTGAATTAAACAAAAGAAAAAAGAAAGAAAAAAGACTAACTATAACTAACGAACACTAGATGCCCAACACTAAAAGCAGCGATGTTTCAATTTTACTTGCAAAATTCCCTTGGCAATCCCTTACCTAAGCAGTTAAGAGCCAGGCCGGCAATTCTCATTTCGGTAGACTATACCTTAGTTAGTTAGGTTGCGATTGATGTGCGGTCGTAGTTCAATTGAGTACTCTTTCGAAAAACCTATAGCACATGCCGATTAGGGACGTATCTCTCAGGCTGTGACCGTTTCTCTCTATTTCCCTCTTTCTCTCTGCACTTTTTTCAGACCATCGCAGTGTTACATGCATAGTGCACAACTCTAAATAGTTTACGCATTACACATCACTCAATAAGATTTTGATGTGACACCTATGAGTTTTGGATAGTATCAACCCTCAAACGATATGTGTGAAAATTTCATGGCAAGCTACAATTGTTGGTCCTGTGAAGCAACTGTGTTGCCATATATGTGTCACACTGGAGATTTATAGAATATAAAATTTCTCTTAATAGTGCATCGAATTGTAGCTCTTGATAAGTGTGGCACGGAGGATTCTCATATAAAATCTATAATAAATTATCATCTTTTCACGCTTTGCTAAGAAATTACTTAGATGATAGCTTCTTTGCTGTACGAATTGATGAGTACGTATCTACCAACAGAAACAGCTCTCAGCAGCCGTCCCACAAGGCAGCATTTTAGGACCGACTCTTTATCTATTGTTCATTACTTTAGTTGTTTCGGTCATAAAAAACTACGAATTGCTTTTTTTTATCGTAGACTCTCTCATAATGTCTGTCGGTCTGTCTGTCTTGTTTACTTCTGTTCAACCTCCAAACTACAATTTTTGAAA
Organism: Glossina morsitans morsitans; assembly: GCA_001077435.1. Classification (NCBI taxonomy): domain Eukaryota; kingdom Metazoa; phylum Arthropoda; class Insecta; order Diptera; family Glossinidae; genus Glossina; species Glossina morsitans. Next base: position 29,678 of record CCAG010009519.1, read on the forward strand.
TATTTTGATAAAATTTGTTTGCATCGACGGGATTTTACCTAAGGACGAACTCTATTGAAAATGCTTCGGATCGGTCTACTTTCTCAACCACTTCCCATAAAACGCGTCATTTTCAAATGTCTTTATATGGAAGTGAAATTGCAATTTTCAAACTTTTCCGACAAAGCTCGCCGTGCAATAGTATTTCGTCGTTATAAATTTTTATGAAAAATATGGTTCGGCTGGGACGATTTTTTGGGCCCCCTCTCATACGGAAGCTGAGTGTTTATATCGTAAAAAGGCTTCATTTTCAATAATTCTTCAATAATTTGGCATAAAAATTCACATTACCGAATTTGGACTAAGTAGGCCTGTTTTTTGCAGCCCAAGATAAAATAGTATAAGTCTAAAAGGTCTAACTTTTAATATTCTATGATGAAATCAAGCATTGGGATTTTGGATCATATAGATAATTTTTTTTAGATCGCACCATATACAGGGGCTCTCGTGAAGGCAAGCCTTTGTATAGCGACAAAGCCTAATTTGCGATTTTTTATGACGGAAGCACTTGGAAAATAGAAAATGTTGGCAAGCAAATTAAATTTGGTAAGTTTAAACCACGTTGACCACGTTCGTATCGTAACCTGTAATGACATGGCTTTCATGAAAGTTATGGGTTTACATAGAAATAATGTATAATTTTTTTGTGTTATTAATTAAGCGTAATGGTGTGGGCTATGTAATGGTGAGACTTGCCCGACTATACCGTTGTTATTTGTATTCTTCTCCTTCTATTCAGCAATGTTGTCTTGGGCAGATGTGGAACATTTACAACCACATTGAAAGTTGCTAAGGATGCACTTAAATTTCAGATATTTTTTGTAAAATTTTTGTAAGACTGAAAAGTAAGGCGTATCCGTAGGAATTAAGATTAATTGGCGAGGTATGCTTCTTTCTTAAAGTGAAGATTTGAAAGTCGTATCAGCAAGAGGGTGTATATAGCCGATAATTAGGATGTTGTAAAGTTCCTTTAGTAGAATTAATCGAAGTGATCTAAGTCCGGAGATGAGTCTTTTGAGAGCTCAGAGAAAGACAGAGAGAGATGTCACAAAACTCGTTAAAGAGTTTATTTGGATACCCAAAAGTAATTATTGTAGTTGTTTATTATCCGTTATCTGCCTTGGTACATTATTAAAATAATTTCCCTTAAAATGTTCGAAACTTACTATTTACATATGTTCCGTTATAAAGATAATTGAGATTGTATTTATTTATAGCTAAACGATGTGTAATAACTAAAAATATGTTAATAAATATAAATAGAAGTAAAAATAAACAATTTTATTAATTATAATTATGTATTTAAATAAATAGCTTTAAATATGCGCAAATATATATAATTTAATTATTAACAATTGTTACAAGTTAATTAAGACAATTTGATGTTAATTTGGTCATTAATTAACTTACTTGTGTAATATTTTATATAAACAATCAAATTAAGTTAAAGGATTAGATTCATTTTATCACGTTTTATTTACTTCACAAAGTTCTCTACCGCTCTCCTTCTAGCCCTAATTCAATTAAACTAGCAACTTCTAGCCAATCTGGTTAGTTATAAAAAGCCTATGTGTGTATCGAGGATATTAGTCTGGTTGGGAATGGCAGTGCATGGCTGATTGGAAAGAGCATTGGCCTAACTATGAATTTGCTAGGTTGACTTAGAAGAAGCTAGGCTGGCTAGGCAGAGAGTAAAATAGATTAGCTGGAAAGGGACTAGGATCCAGGCGGAGACATCAGGTACACCCCTAAAGTACACATATTCTTGATCAGCATAAGATTCGAAACCGATTTAAGAATGTCCGTCTGTGTGTCTGCGTAATTCCTTTGGTAAACATTCATCTGGCTTCAGATTTGGCAGAAATATTGCAAGTATATTCTATGAGCGGTTGTGCAGTACCTATACAAAAGATGGGAAAAATCGGCTACGAGCAAAAGATGTGGAAAATAAAAATATAAGTGAAAAAAAGATGAATAAACACCTTTCAAAGTGGTTATCTAAGCCACCTTTTACAGATCCAACATACGTGACTGAGCACTGAACAAAAAGTTATTTGCAATTTTTATAAGATAACATTCGATTTCCATTTACTTATAACATTTCAACTAGAAAATTCTTTTTACATTTGAAAAGACAAAAATTGAGTTTGACTAAAATTAAGTGCAGGATTAATAGGACATTTTTAAAATTCTAATCAAAAGGTACTTCAACTAGAATAAAATTTAGTCAACTGTCAGCGCTTTTTCAAAGGAAAGAAATTAATTTTGTGATCACACATGAAACTAGAATTTGCCATTAGGAACGGATGGCCGCATTTCCAGCGATTGTCTTAAATTACAGCAATGGAAAAAGTTTACTAAAAAATATATTAAGATCTCTTTAATTAATTGATCTTTATCAAATCAATGAGAGAAGAATTGTATCAATACTATATCATTTTCCCCCCTTCGTCCAGGGGGTATCATGTTTCTTCAAATCAAAGTCCCGTCTTGCAAAGTTTTTTTCTACCGATCGATCTGAAGAATTTATATTACGAATTATTATCACGTCGATTATATCCACTAGATTTAGACCTGTTGGTTTTTATCAATTTGGAACACTACCTTTTTTTGTTTTCTTATGTTAAATAAGGAAGTTTTGAAGATCTTTGAAAAAAAATCACCTCATGGAAGAAATGGCATTTGGAAAAACTATGTTGGATGTAAAGAAAAATTTTACTGCTGGTAGAATGAAGACTTTTTTGATTGCATAAAATATGAACTTGTTCCGTTGCTGTTGTTCTATGATATTTTTTCAATGAACTTAATGTATTTAGTTTAAATGGGAGACTGCATAAAAATAATTATTGAAATAAAACTTATATGTGCTTACTATTAAAAATCAGTTTTCTTCAGTTATTTTGATTATGAATCGTATTATTCGTCTATAAGAATGAAAAATAAGATCTACATACACATGCACATAAACTGGTATGTAAGAATGTCTTCCTTCAATCTAAAAATAGAATCGCTTAGATTCATATAGACTGCGCTAATGGTTTAAAAACAGTTGCAAAAATAAAGAAAAACAACGCAAACAAACAATAATGAGTGAGTTTCATTAACGATAACAATACCGATGAGAGAATGGAGAGTATCAAAGTAACATTTCATTACATTAAAGTAAATACGAAAAAAAAAAAAATAATTGCAAATATATTAAAATTGTTTTATTTTCTACTCACATTTTGTAGAGAGAACATGTTTACTTCTTCTTGTTTATTAAAGCATGAAAATTCATGGTTTATTTATATATACTAATGAAGAATAAATATTAGATTTGTATTGTTATCTACGTAAAAAAAAAATTAAAATAATAAATAAGAGACTTTAAAAATTATTTTCGTACGTTTCATTTAAAAGAAAATATTTACAATAAAGCAACGCACACAGTGTCATCGACCAACAATTGCTTACTAGTGCAGTAATGCTAATGCAGTGCTTTTTTATACACGATAATATCTCGTAGAAAACGAAAGACTATGAAGTTTTCAACATGAAATTGTTAGTTAGTACGTCGTGAAATGAATACTTGAAATTAAATGAAATACAATAAACTTGAGATTTAAGTAGAAAACGTAAATTCCTATTTACAAGAAAAAGGAAAACAGAAAATAACTGATTGTTAGAAAGTTGTTATTAATTTGGAGTGTGTACATATATATAAGCGATCGAAAAACTTTGCACAAGGAAAGAATGTGTTAACTGATAAAATGATTTGTAATATAAAAAGTGTTTCGTCTAATTTAGCTGGGCTTGGTTTACCTCATTTCATAAAACAGATAACGCCGATTATAGCAACAGGAAATGATATATGAATTTTTATTCAATAAAGTTATAAAAATAATTTAACGCTTTTAAATAAAAAGATAATTTTACGATTTTTACATGAAACATATTATGTTTGTGTATTTATATGCAAATACATTAAATTATTAAAAATGCACTTATATTTTGTTTTTACATATTCATTTCGTATATGGGTTGTTTTTCGAATTTTTTATTTTAGGTATTTATTCACTTTGTTGACAAATGTCACGTAAGACAGGAATGTTATAGTCGAATTTGCCAAAAAGAGAAAACAATAACTGCGACGTTAGAATAAAATCGGGAAGTACACGTAAAGTTTATCAAAGAGTTTTCAAGAGAATTTTATTAAAAATACAATAATATAAATTTTTAAAAGTATGCCTATTGATAATAGTGAATTAATACGAGCCATTTCCGTGATTGCTGATGAGCGGAATGTCCGAGTTGCTGTCAAGCAATGTGGCAAAGGTGCTGCTATATGCGCAGCTGGTTCATTTGTTGGTGGCATGCTATTAGGACCTCTTGGATTGGCAATTGGTGGAGCAGCCGGAGGCTTAGCTGCCTATAAAGCTACTCAAGGTGAATAGATTTGAAATTTGATTCACCGCGCTCAAACATCCGAAACAGATGTCATAAAGTGAAAGGGATCAGTGTTTTATTAAAAAAAAATTTTATTTTAAATCGTGGAATGAGTAAGCATTTTGGGAAAATTGCGTTTGAAAAGTTTGGAATGATTCATAGTCACAGTGCAAAGTTTACGAGAGATTTATGTTTGCGCAACTAACGAACTTTCCTTCTTTATCTCTACTTTTTATAGGTTCTTTCCGTCCTCTTGGCGAGGTTCTGATGAATGATCTTACGGACACTCAAAAAGAACGTTTAGTTAATCATGTTACAAAAGCCGTTGAACGAATTCATCCCTCGGATTTAGTGATGCTGTTGCCATTAATCTTGAACAATGCGGCAATACAAGAAGCGGTATTTAAAACAGTTTTCAGTTTTGTAAGGAATGAACTCCGCTTGGAAATTATTGATTGACAGAAAATGTATCCATGATGCCTTATATTGTTCAAATTTTCAGCACAATTACGCTACTACTTATAAGCATAAAACTGTAAACAATTCTTTACTGTGTAGATGTATCATTACACAATTTCAGAACACAATTTTAGCAATTTTTTATCATTTATTTTTTTAACATTAATTTTAAGAAACAACTTTATACGTTTGTAGTTTTACTCAATTTATTCCCAGTCAACGTTCACTTGATCCCAGTCTTCTACGAATGGTTGATCAATGGTGTCTATCATTAGGCCGCAATAAGGACAATCACCTGCAACTATCCTTTCAATTTCATGTTTGAGTTTTTCACGTTTTTTCTGCAACTCTTTACTGTTTTCCGCCATGGCCGCTGATTGTGTCAGCATTGATTCTAGCTGTTGCTTTAACATGGTCAATTTGCGGCTTTGCTCCGAAATTAAAAGCGGTACGACGGATTTTTCTAAGCAATCAGCATGGAATTTATGACCGCAACCAAATACAAAGAATGGCTTAACCAGCAAATAGGTATCACAACTATTGCATATTTCCTGACCTTCGATTATTAAGCACCGTTCTCTTATATTTTCTAAATCATTTTGCACACGTTCCGATTGTTTGGTGCATTCTTCCATGTCGTGCTGCAATTCTTGAATTTTTTGATTGTATACCTATATGGATAGATAGATAAATACATACAAGCGATATAAGATGGCTACATAGTGTGTGAACTGTAAAGAGGTTAATATTTACTTTGAGGGCCTTGCAAATTGGCTCCTTGAAGTCATCGATTTTCTCGAAATCAGAAAAGAAGGGTAGCAAGTCCTCGATTCGCAATAAATCGCATTCATTTAGCAAATCTAAAGCTTTTTTAACATCGTTGGTTCCCTCGATTTCGTGGCATACTTAAAAGAGAAGCAAAATTATTTAAAACGTAACTGACATAACATAAATATATTGATATATTGATTTACCAATGCGTAGCCATAATTCACTTTTAGTTTCTTCATCTTTCGGTTTGGATGCTGTTGCTTTCGCCAATGCCATATCGAAGCCTAGAGCAACATCGAGAGCATCGTACCATAATTCCAAAAGGCAATAGAGGAAGACACACGCTTCGTGTACTTTAAATTGCAAACATACACATAGAGCATAATTTATGTCGTAGTGTACTAGTGAAGCATCATGACCTTCAGTTTCTAAATACTCAATCACTTTAGGAGGCTGATGTTGGGCATACAATCTTACCAGGTAATTATGAACCGATGTATTCGTCTCACACAAGTTATAAATACAATATTCAAGATATTTAGTAACTTCTGCTATGTGCAACGGAGTATCAATTGTTATTAGAGTGGGTATTAGCTTCGTTACTTGAAATTTTCGTCCTTGAGATTTCAGAACCTCAATTGTTTCGTGGGGAATGAATTCCATAATTATCGGGCAATATTTATAATACAATTCAGGATCTTTTTGCTTGCGCAATATATTCAACGCATCTAAATACTTTTCGGCGGCTAAGTGCTGTAAAACAACTTCTTCGTAGTCCTCGTTTGCTATTGCGAATTGTGCTAGATTATGATTGTCGGCGTGCTGAGCAATGAGTTTGTGTATCGTAGCTCGATTGGCACGTACAAACTTTACTACCGAAAATTGTCGCATGAACTCATCGTACGCCATTTGCCATTCCTCCTTTTCTACTTTAGAACGTCCGGGGTAATTGATCTCGGTTAGGTACAAGTCGACAAGCCAAGTTACTAGAACCATTAATTGTTCTTCATTGTTTTCTGTTGGCAATTTATCGAGACGCTTTCTTAAGTAGGTGATGATTGGGCGTTTATCCTGCAAGTCAATAAATTTCAAACATACTTCCTCGAAAGCATTATTTGTATCGGCAAGTATTTCAGCTGCAGCCTTGTAATTGCCAGTTTGAATTGCCGCTTCGGCCTTAGATTCCAAAACCAAATTTTTATTTTTAGCATTTCCTGCATGAGCTTCCGCTAAATCATAAAGACCTTTACCTAAATATATCTGCCAAACGTGACGATGCTCGTCGCAAATTTTATAATTGAAAAGCATTTTTTCGGTGTAAACATAAACTGAACCGGTAAATGGATCCCGCACTATATTCAGTAATTTGCCCATTTGTTCGTGGAAATATTCTTCATAGATGACTTGTTGGTTAAGCAAGCAAATACCGGTAATGTGATCGGGGTACATAAGTAAAACATGATATTCCGTTAAGACAAATGAAACTGGAACACTGAGACGTCTCTCTTCAGAGGACAAATGCTTGCGTTGCTCGATATCTTTATCTAAAGGAACAAGGTCGTCTCCCAAAAGAAACTTTTCCGTTGTTATACTGCTCTGCGCTATCTGAATTATAAATAAAATTAATAATAATTAAATAAGACAAATCGTAATTGTGTCGAATAATGAATGGTGAAGCTGGGCTACACCTAAAACTCTTCATATATGCTTGTTTGATTCTAAATTTTTTAATGCAAAAATTGCTAACAACTTCCCTTATCAAAAATTACCTTAACAGATTATGTTTTTCTGTCCGCCGTGTCTAGTACGTCAATACAGGCGACCTCTCTGTTTGTTGTACATTTCAAGTCGATAGTTAATAAACCCCTCCTTGTCTGGGCAACTAGACAGTAATACGTGGAAAATTTCGGTTTGTCGATATTACGACGAGAAGTCTATAAAATATAGGTCAATGTGAGTCTCGCGCTTTTTAGATCAATGTTTACTATAATCGAAATCCCCACGAAAACCAGACTAGCAGACTTGACTTATGTTACTTGAAATGCGGTCCTGATCAATTATAGGTATGGTAATAAATAGATCATGTAAGGATGGAAGGAGGGATGAATGAGGAGAATTTATATTTACTAAAAGTAATTGTTTTTACTTACCCGCCCGTGCCTTATACCTGAGCCACATAACCAACCCCAAAGCGAAGCAAATTTCTCACCAGGTTGCGCATACAATTTCAATACCGAATAATTCAAGTCTGTCTTTGCGGTCTCGAAGCCATGCGATTGCGTTCCATTGACATAGCCAGTGAAAATTGCTTGCAAAGACTTTTCATCGGATCTTAATGTTTCCTGGAATGTGAATATATAATCGGGTGCGGCAACGATTATCAGATATTGGTTAGTGTTGGGAACACGTAAAAACTCCAAACCATTAATGGGATATTTTGGGCGACCCAAACCTAAATCGTATACCTTGAAAAAAAAAAAGCCAAAAACAAAAATAAAAAAATATGATAACATACTACAACACAACTTGGGTAAGCATAGCTCAAGCGCAACAACAAAATAATCATAACACTAATAAGTTTTTAATGACTGCATCGCATCTTTCCTATTATCAATACATATGTAGAATGTGGCCCCGAATGAAATGGTGAGTTTTAAGTTAATAGTTAATCTCAGTAATAATATGGTGGATACCGAAAATATATCATCTTTTTTTTTATAAAAGCGTGTGACTTTTTCTGTTGTCTGCTCTTGACGGCCAGAGATCAATTTTCCAAAAGGAGATAATTGACCGACAAAAGGCGAAAAACTCTAATTTTAAATCCATAAAAGGCACTGATCTGGCAAAGTATTAAACAGAAACAGTTATATATGAAGGTTATTAAGCTTGCGTGTGCCATCAAGCAAGATGCCTTTTCCTTGCTATTTAAAGAAAGCAAAAATGCTATGAACACTGAAATAAAACAAAAGCAAGTAAGAAAGGGGGTTGAATCCCCATCGCCACCCACCTCTACCCATCACTATGCTTTTCGCATTCTACTTTCAAAGTTCTTCTATTTGATACTCATATCGTTGGTATTATAAAAAAATAATTCAACCACTAGGTCGCGGTGTCTACCATATTCATTTTAGAATTAACCCATTTTTAGGTAGATAATACATATTCATTTGAGGAATGTACAAAATAGTTTTAAATAAGCGTAAAACCACAAAAAAGGGAAAAATATAAAATGTAATCACTTGTAACTTTGTGTGGGCATGGCGGATATTTTCCATTTTTGCACGTGAGGAGTAGAGTGCTTCGTAAAGTAAATGTGGAAAATTTCAGTTTTCTAACTTTTATAATTTCTGAGTAATGAGCGAAAACCCAAAAGTTTTCGTTAAGAAAAACAAAGTTGGGCTCAGTTTACGCACCACTGCGCGCTTCTGCACTGACCAATTTGGCCCATCTAAAATACCAAGTTGCGCGCAGAAACTTCCTATGTTTCTATCAAATTTGAAGTTGATAGCTTCACTTTTGCGCCCAGGAGAGTGCCAACAACGCACACCACACAGACGGGCAGATATCGCTAATTCAATTCAGAATTTCATCCTGATCAAGAGTATATATACTCTGAAGCTTCCTTTTGAGTGTTACACACATTATGAAAAAAAAAAAAAAAAAAAACAGAATGAGTATACCCCCATGCTCCAGCGGTGGGTATAAAAATATAGATTTCAAAATGTCCGCTCATTTTGATACACCCTTTATACGCCGGAGAAGATATGTTTTGGTTTAAAATAAACCTTTTTTTTCTTAATTTTCTCTAATTAAAAAGAAATTAAACAAATAATTAAGATCATGATTGCAGTGAACAGTAAAGCTTATAAAATAATAATATTCGATAGTACAACTTCAACATAATCACAATCTGCACAATAAATGTAATTTTTTTAACTTTATTAAAACTTCGGTTCAAAACTAAAGTTAAGCAAACGGGAAATAAATGAAAACTTTATCAGTTAATTGCCAGAGAACACTCCGTCAAGGTAAATTCGGTTAATTTGAAATTTCATTATTTTCCCCAACAAAAAAGGAGCCCATTCTAGACAACCGCGTCTAGATTGTATCGGCATCATACGGAAACACTCTTCGGTGATCGTATAGAGTAGTTCTTTATCTTCTGAATTGATTTATTTGCTTTATACACCTTCGTAATATTGTGAAGGTTGTAAAAACTAAGATAGAAAGCGGAAGCTTATTAAGATAGCAGCGGAACATATGCTGTTTCTTGGAGGCCGTCGACTAAATTTCGATCATCAAAGGTGAAAAGCTACGGCTAATAAACTTTTGCAGACATCGCTCCAAAATTGGTTGCAAATTTGTGCCAGGGCTATTCAAAACAACTGAAGTTTGAAAAAGTCAATAATTTACGAAATACTTTGGGACTTTTACATGTTTACTCGCGTTTGTATATATGTAGGTTAAACTTTCAATTCACTACAAAAAACAGGCAAGTCCTATTAAAATATTGCATTTTTTTCTATACTATCTTGAGCATGTAGAAGATTCGTCTTAAGGTAAATACTTATTGGTACGAATTCATCGACTTTAGCACGATCGCAATTAAGAAAAACTTGCAATTTTTATTGATTTGACTTGAGTCAATGGATATTTGAGAATTGTTTCGTCTCGAGGTTAATAAAATTATTTAAAATGATTTTCATTTTTACCTGCTTTTTGTAAGAAGGTTTCTCGGCTTCTAGAGTAAGTTCGGTTTCAAATATTAGACCACGATTTGTGCCCAATAGTATAGGACCTGTGGACGATTCTGTACCGTATTCTCTGTTAAAAGCAACCGATGTAATTTCATGATCTTTAAATTTCTCAATACGACGTACTTTTGGACCATTGCCATGAATATATAGAAAGTCAGCTAATAAGCCCGGAGATTTCGGTATTAAACTGATTAGCATATGATGTCCAGTATAATCCAAAAATAAATTTCCAATTTTATACCCAGCTAGATATTTTTCTAAAGCAATTTCTGAAAAGGTTGCAAATAAATACGCATCACTTTATTTTCGAATTAATATAATGCGAAACGAAGTTTCATTAAATCCATACCTCCCGGTGGCAGGGCTCTAAGCAAAAAGAAACGCAGTAATGTTATTTGAGTAGCAGGTGGAGGAGCAGCCAGAAGACACACTAACCAATTTTTTGAGACTGTTAAGTGCATAAAATCTCCTTTGTATTGCTTTGGTATTCGTAGCAAGATTTTACGTTTGCTAAATATGGGCGTTTCACTATCGTCATTGTTACTGCTACTGGCGTCGCTGTTATTTGATTTCTCCACAGTTTGTAAAAACTTTGGTCGAACGACCGTTATATGTGGTTTTTCGTTCGCAGCACTATCTGAATACGCTGCCATTTCCCCGTTTCTCCAAAATAAAATTTTCGTGAATGGGATTTTATTATTATTTTTTATTCTTTTGCACCATTCTACTTTGTTTTTTTCTCTTAATTCCTTTCAATCAGCGATGGTAGTTCTTGTGTAATATATATCGCTAGGGATGTGCTCGCTATCGCTAGGTATGTGCTCGATTGTATCGAAATAAAGAATTGTTAAAGAATATTTCGAATTGAAGGCATTGAAAATTCTTCTGCAGGAAAATTGCATTTAAAAAACTGTTGTTAAAGAGTTTTTGGAATTTATGTACTTATGTACTGTACTATGAGCAATTTTATTTCTGTTTTTTTTCCCAAACTTTAAAAGAGATTGACAATATTTAATAAACGCGAGTAATAATTAGCAGCTTAGTATTAATTTCATCTATGAATATGAATATGAATATTCAAAAGATTTTCCTATATATTTGTTCAGATTTATTCTAATCGTTGTGCTGGAAAATAATTTTATTGAGTCTCTTCTTGTACTTTGTGCGAATGTTGCTCTCAATTATTAGCCCGAATTGAAACATAATTGGAGCTTGTTGTTGTAGGGCCTAATGTGGCTGGTAAAGTCTAGCTGGTCTAACGCCAAGTGCTTGCTTGATTACGGTTATGGTAATAACTTCATTTTGCTTAACCAATTACAATAAATAACTGTTGCGATAGATGTGTTCCCAATAGTATTTCAAGCATATTAACAAATCTCCGTATATTTTTGTCAGCTTGGCATTTCTTATTTATATATTTGGAAACTTTGGATTCGAGTTTGAAATGGATCAACAAGAAGATACCCTTCGAAATATTTTGCTTTTCAAGTTTTGCAGCTTCGTCATGGTTCAATTTTGCTTAATCTCGTTTGATGAAATCCGGCTGGAAGGGCGGCTCATTGGCGGTCTCTGCAAACTACATGAGGAGGTATAATAGTTGTGTCTCCCGCTTGCAAAGCGTAGAACAGCGAAGAAATTGTTGCGAAATTTTAATCAATATCTTGTAACCAAAAGCCGATCTAAAATTCACTGTAAATATTTACCAAGCCTATTTTTCACTTTCGAAATGGTATTGGTCCATAAATTAATAAGTTTATCTTTAACAAAATTATTTGCACTTTTCATACACAGGATGAGACTTTTTTTGTAATAATTTTTAGAAAAGAATTTTTGATACGTTCTATCAATAAAATTCTGAATACTTTCAGGAGATCGAACCCAATATTTGCTTCTTTTTTTTTTGTAAATAAACTTTTTATAAATTCTGGACTTCCTCTCATTTTCTCTACGAAATATGTATGTATTATTTGTTTATGAAGTCCAATATTTTCGGATTTTTTAATTTTCACTTCATTTTTTTTTTCGATACTCCTTTGAATTCAATTTGTATTTAAAATTTTTCATTTATTGACATTTGTTAATTTTAATAAATGAAAATGCTATAGACGATCTAGGCCGACTATGAAATATCCTACACTATCTTGTCTTATTTTCGGTATGAAGTACTAGAAATTATATATTATTGCCATGTTAAGTTAACTTACCTTTCATAAGAACGCCTATATGCGTGGGGATGGATGGAGACCAAAGTGTTCAAATTTAATAAATTTAATTTTTGTTGTCAAATAATTAATTATTATTCAACATTATTCCTCTTCTCCTTACTGAATACAAGATCTTGTTACCATATAAAGGGCTTATTTTTCCCGAGAACTCTCATATGGTCAAGAGTCCCAGAAATTGATTTGTGCGATTAAAACTTAATCCATTAACCTGATCGCTCTAACTGCTTCAAACATCCAACACACTCAAGTGTCCATTGTCATACCGATTATTCCGTCAAATATGCAAACGCGTTGATACCACACATTAAGATGTCAGATCACTGGTTTGGAGCAACTTTCATCACAAAATAGTAAAAATTTGACTTTACCCAAAAACACCGATATCGAAAATTGTGAGCTACACGTTGAATACAAAAACACATGGATAGCCATAGCATGCATTCGAAGACAGAGCAGCTTAAATCAATCCACATAATGATTCTGAACAGATCGATACAATAAAAGATGAGACTATCTCAAGTCGTTCATGTTTTGCAGTACATTTGCTTAAACTAAATCTTACTATGTATTAAAGAGGGTTTGTTCCGAAGCCTTATGGTCTACAAATAGAACTCTTATACCATACATCGGACATGTTAAAGAGTGCAGTGAGCTTGGGGAAATTTTAATGAAATTTGATAAACTAACGTGTCTTCGCTTAAGGACGTAACCTATTGAATATAAAGTGAATTGGATTACTGTTCACTCATCTTCTCATAGAACGCTGCTGCCATCGTTATGTAATAAGGTTTGCATATTTTTAATATTTCTCGATAAAAATTTCTGTATTACGGAAAATTTCGACGGATTAGCACGACTTGTGTGATTCGCTCCACCCGCGTGCAAACGTTCTTACAAAAAAAAAAAAAATATATGATTTTTTTCACATTTTTTTAAAACAAGTTGGAATTGTGGAGACACGTTTCAAGTTTTAAGTGTCAATTTCGAAGTAATGCTTTTTACATGGCGATATAATAATCTGGTCGAAACTCTCCAATTAACTCTTTAAGCTCAATGATCTCTAAGAATCTGTTAATCATAATAACTTAGTTTATGTATCTTCACCTTAAGGGTGCGTATAAAAGAATTCAGTCCAAAGCCGAGCCCATCGCCGAGAAATGGTAGTAAATGTATTTTTTTGAAACCTCTCCAATACTCAGCAGGCAGCTTCTTAAATTTAAAGCATATATAATGTTTAATAATATCAAGTACTGGATCGATTTAGCCATATCTGTGCTTTCGTCTGCATCTTAAAATTTTTTCACATTACGTTTTTCTTCCGTATATGTATCTTTGGTTAAAATTTGACATCGTTCTAATTGTCAAATGTCAACGTATGTGTGAGTCAACGCATTTATGAGCTTGAGTAGCCGAGTATGCAAGTATATATTTGCGACTTCAAGTCCCAATTCGGTTTCGTTATAGCTAAAGTGAATTCTTGGCTTTATTTTACTCTCTTCCCTCGCTATTACTTTTTCTTTTTTTCTGTTTGCGACTAGAATTGATAATAATGAATTACTCGAAGTAGAGGCGCTGATCCTTCTGTAAAATACCCATAGTTATCTCGAAAAGCTTGGTAGTAATCAGCCATAGCCCAAGCCAGCCTAAGAAATTGTAATTTCACGGTTACTCTGAATAGATTAGCTGTCTATGGTGTCCGTCATACACGAGTTTTTTCACTTTTATATATATATCAACCAGCAGGCACAGTTTACTGATTAAAATATAATCTAGAGATTTCGTTATGTCCGCCTGTCCGGTTTTCAATGTGCTTATTTTTGGCATAAAGATGAGAATGATGGACGCATAGCAAACAATTTTAATCAATCAACTGCCAACTAGTGTGAAAGGGTCATTGCAATGGTAGGTATCGAAACGTGAAAAGACCTATATAAGATATGGGATAACCATTATCTTGCAAAGTAGTCGTTAACATTTCAGCTCGTCTGATGTTACTTCCAATCGTGGTTTATTATTATTTTAATTCCATTTATTATTGTTTAATATTGCAATGTCATCACTTTCTTAAGATATCAGTTGACAGTAAAAAGTCATATAAGGCTAGTGCGTACGATTCAGTTACATACAAAGTACTGAAGTTTATAAATATGTTATCGAGTAAAGCAAGAAAGTAACACGATCGCTTTTTCAGCTACTCTATAGTAAGCACATAACAATATACATACAAAAATTGAGCAAAACTTCCACTAAAGTCGACTTAACTAAAGAAAACAAGTGAAAATGCCATTGTGGGTCATGGCCCACCATTGAATACATTACATCACCCTACAGTTATTCATAAACTGACTTTTCAAAATAAGGCGTTAGATGGGAAGTGGCCGAATAAGTGGTCCGATCCGAACAATAGGGTGCCATATGATACGTCCATGGGCCAAAACATGCCAGTGCATCAAGTTTCTCAAAAATTGCAAAAAACAAGAGAAAGAGACGGACAGACGGAAAGAGGAACGGCAGGCAAGCTTGGATCGATTCGGAAAATGATTCTGAGTCAATGGGTACAATAAAATATGGGTCTATGTCTCTGTCAACCTTGTGGTTGTTGCATACATCCGCCTAAACTTAATCTACCTTTGTACTGCAAATGAATAATGGATATTCACGATTCGTAAGGTTTTTTCACCCACAGTTTTTACACCTACAATGGGAGGTAAGGAGTATTTTAAATAAATATAGAGAATTCAAAGATATACCGGAAATTGCACAGATAATATTGATCGGTGTGATATGCTGAGTCCATTCAGCCGTATTTCTCTATTTCTCCATCAATCTCCGTGTGTGATTAAAACTTGGCTTAAATCAGCTATGAAATTGGCTCTCCAAGGCTAATTTGTGAACCGATTTATGTATGTCTGCCTATTTGCGGTGTGCTTCATTATTTTTATCGTTCAAATACCCACAACTTTAAAAATTGAAAAAAGTCAAATCATACAAACAAAAAAAAATTTAGAAAGAAATTAAAACCTATGAGCTAAAATCTTCTTACCTTGTTGTATATATACATATATATATACATATATTTACTAATTTGAAGAGTTTAGTACAAAAATAATCTTGGTTGGGGTATTGCCAGTAACGTATCTTGCAATTTTTATATATTGACTAGAGATAATTCATACATTCACACAAACACACGTACGCAGACACACAAACACACACACGCATAATTTGAGCCCTGACGCAGAGCGAGTAAGAGTAGATGGACGCACCGGCTCGTACCAGATCTGCGGCCCTAGGTGAATAGGCAAGGAATAGGTGAGGTGGACTTTTATTTGACACAGCTAATAAGCGACCATGGTTGCTTTAGACCATATCTGTATAGGTTTAAAATAGAGCAGGACCCATTCTGTAGTTTTTGTGAGTGCATCGAAGACGCTGAACATGTTTTCTTTGTCTGTCCGAAATACCATAACGAACGACAGAGACTGCAGACGGAAATTGGAGAGTTACCGTTCCCCGAAAATCTCGTGACAAATATGTTGCACGATCTGAAAATATGGAAGGCGGTAGGATTGTTTGCCGCAAACATTATGAGAAAACAAAGACACGACGAGCGTCAACGTAGGATTGCAAGTAGTGCCTAAATGGCTACCCTCACTGTGAATGTATACCTAAAGGGTCGTGCCACAGGGAAAGGAGCAGGAGGGCGCCTCTTGATGGTTTTCCACCTCTAAAAAAAAAAAAACACACACATAATTTGTAATTCTTGTACTCTCATTAAAGATTATTTGAAGATCCGGTGTAAAAGTAACTCTCGGCTTAGTATGTCCGGATATTATCAAATACTTTGAAACTTTCAATATAATGATTTAGGGCAATATGTCGTGCTCAAGATTCGCCTTAAAGCATTGCATTAAGAATAAATGTAAACTGGGCATAATTTTCCACATATACATATATTTATATAAAATTGTCATCGAATTTCGCTGTGATTGCAGTAAGAAAAAGAAAAAAAAATGTAATTAAAGCAAAAAAATGAAGAGAAAATTAATATGCAAATATTATATACGATATATATACTAAATAAAATGTTCCCTACAATCTTGGGATTTGTGCCATAGGATACGCTAAAGTTATGACGAGAGCTATGGGATAGAAAGTATATCGCGCACTAAACTTTATTGTATGTTAATTGTAATGTAGAGAGAGAGAGAGAGAGAGGGAGAGAGAGCCCTGTAAACTTAAAGTCACACATACTGTCTTTACATTTCTCTGTCAGTTTTCATCATAACATTTACTAGTTAAGTTTAACGTGTAATTGTACAGTAAATGTATAACAGACTGTACAGACGGTTTAATGCGATTAGTAAATGCAGGCGTTGAGCGCAATTATAAGAACGTTTTTAGTGACATAATAGTATAGGTTTAGTCGCAATTTGTTACACATCAAGCAGTAATTGCTTATTGTCTTAAAAAAAAAAAAAAATTAATAAATAAAAAAAGAACAAACACGATTCTTAATGCAGGGTTCACTCGGGATTCAAATTTCATTTTAAAATCAGCGATGTTTTCTCTCTCGATTGATAAAATAGATATGATAAAAATTGCAAAAAACTTTCCTTAAGCGATATATATTCTATAATATGTTAGGGACTTTTCCTTATTAATGAAATTTTTTAAAAATTCATATGCATACGCTTGTATTTATTTGTATATGTACACTAAACAATTTGTTTTTTTTTTTGTTTGTTTTTTTGCTATCAATTAAGCATAGATTGCGCGTGTGTGTTTGTGGTTTTTCTGTTAAAGCAAAGTGTTATAAATACGAAGAGCTCAGCTCTCCGACTTTCATTCTCTCGTAGTTTTTAAAGTGACATGAGTGAGAGTTTGCCGTATTGTAGCAAGTCATGTATCAGCATGTCCTTCCAAGCACAACAAATACTATTATCAACGGTAAGCATATTAACATTAAAATTCTCAAAAGTTAATAATAAAAATAAATGAAATGAAATTTAATAAATTAATTAAAGAAATTACATATTTTTAATGCATTAATTATGGAATTTTAAAATTAAAAAAAAAAAAAAACCTGTACAGTAAATTTCAGCTAAAACAAGTATTCTGTCAACGGTATAAGTGCGGACTTTCAATTTCCATTCTATTGCGATAGAGAAAAAGAAACGGAAGCTTAAAAATATTATAAGAAATTCAGTGTGAATATTACAAAATGTTACGTTAATGTGCATTTACGTATGTATGCCGTAAAACGCTTCGGATCGATCCCCCCTATGTATCAATTACAGTCGCCAAAATTAATAATACAATTGCGGAATACTTTTATAAAATATTATTTACAAACTTTTAAATTCGAAACTACTATTAAACTAATATTAAAAAAAAAATAAGTCGAATTTATTAAATAAGTTATAAGAAAACGATATGCATTATGTAAAATACATAAACGAGATTGTTTGCCTTTAGTTATTATAGACAAAGAAATAGTAGATCTCCGATTTGAACAATCAATTAAACATTCAATCACGACTAGTAGTTATTTGTAAGTCAAAGGTGTGCAAGTGAAACAATGATTACATAGCTTTAGATAAATTATTAAAAATCTTTTGCAGCCTAATAATGAAGCTGGGAATAAATGAAAGTGAAAAGTGACCATATGTGCTGAGTGTGTTCGATTTCATAATATTTTATAGTGTGATTCCTTTAGTCATATTTTCGTAAAAGCAACTTTGTAACTTATCGGATCGATGATTTTGTTGAGGAGAGTTATTTTTTCGGTTCTTGCAATTCAAGAGTATATTAAGTTTATGCGGATGTATGTAACGCTCCGAAGGACTTGAGATAAACTCACCTTTTATTATACCAATCTAACCTTGTCCGTCCGTCTGTCCGGCTCCCTTGTGTTAAACCAACAGGCCGCAATTTTTGATATATTTTGATGAAATTTGGTACATCGACGCGTTTTCGCTCAAGGATAACTTCTATTAAAAATGATTCGGGCCGGAGGCCTTTTTCGACCACTCTCCTCTAATGTCTTGTTTCGAAAAGTCGTTGTATTACATAAATGTATTAAATGAAGCCTTGTAGGCTATTTAATCGTAGGTCACAAAATTTTGGAAAACTTTATTTAAATAAGAAAACATGTCGATTTTCGAAAGAAAAGATTTGCAAATTTTTATTGTTTTCACATGAATGGGTGGGTGTTCATGTTGCAAAGAGTCCAATTACCACAGTCAATTATAATGTTTAGATAATAAAAGATAAACAAATATATGTACGAATCGTTATATTAGATTCTAAAGGTGTCCCGGTCATTCAGAGTTACGTTACTCTTTAAAAATACCATTACATATGGAAATATATGTTTAAAGCTTGGAAAGTTCTAAACAATTTCATGGTCCGGCACTCATAAAATCACTCGCTCTCTGAGTTGAATACAATCAAATAAAATATTTGTTTAATAAGTAAGTTGGAAAAAAGAGCCGATACTCTTGGTTGCTAGTGGTCATCCTACTTTTCACTTCTAGAATTTATTTCTTTGGTGTAAATAAACAATATGTATAAATATACAAATATTTTTTGTATTTACCATCAAAGTATAAGCGGATACTGATTTTATTATGATTTGTATTTATACGCGTGACCTGTATCAACTTCATAATTGAGTTAAGCATTTCCATCTGTCCGTTTGTCCGCCTGTTTAATGTTGCTGATTAACATTCTCTTGGTCGCAAAAATCAAAGGATCGAATTCAAAATTTATCAAAAGCATTAGAAGTTCTTGGGCCCAGTTCGTAAACTGGGAACATCTGTTTTTTTGAAAGTCAAAAAAAAAAAGATGTTTTTGCTCATTACTCATACAATAATAAAAGATTTCATGTGTAGTTTATCGACGCCTTTATAGTAATTGTATAAAGTTGCGGAAAAATTGCCACGCCCAACTAATATTACAGAGTATTGAAAGTTCATTATTTTCCAAAACGTAGTCAACACTCAGAAGGAAGCTTCAGTGACCGTAAAACATGTAAATACATATATATATATATATATATACGAATATGATTTAATGTTGATTACCTATGTGATCACATATGATCAGTATCAAATTTAGTATCCACTTAAGAATATGCGTCTATCCTTCCGTCTGTCCTCTCATATCTATATTGCATTTGTGGTAAAAGTTCTCCCGGTCGCAAAAATTAATACATCGGCATTAAACTTGATATTGAAAGTTCTCAACATCCAGGTTGGTATGGTAGAATATCTCTCCTGTGTGGTTTTATTTGCTCACTATCCCTAAGCTACACCAGATACGCAATAAAAATTTCAAATTTTCAATAAAAGATGCGGTTAAAGACGAACATAATTTTCATATTTGTTATTTATTAATTTATTAGATTATAGAGCAAGATTTTATATATCGAAAATTTTTTATAACTTTTTAAAAAGAATAAAAATAAAAAAAGAAGAATAAAGTTTCCTTGCTAAGATTTTAAGGCATTTTGTGCTTTTCAATGCAAATATTTATTTGATTGTTCTACATAGCGAAGTTTCCATGAGTTCATTGATGACATGACGATACAACAAGTCGTGAGAACCGATGGACTTACGCCGCTTCGAGCGGCATTCATGGCCAGCCATTTTCTTTCCACTTAACCGTTTCATTTAGTCATCTTCTTGGAATGTGGTTGTATTTGTTAGCCTTCTTCCATTTGACGTAGTTAAGAAGAATGTACTGGTAGTTGAATAAAAGCTTTACTTTTGCCAAATATCTTTGAAAACTATCGGGTATTTCGGCACGCATTACCGAATGCCCAGTGTAAACCAATTTTTCAGAATCATTTCCTGAATCGATCTAAGCTTGTCTGTCTGTCCATGTTAATTTGTGTTCAACACAAAGCTACAGGTCGTAATTTTTGAGATATTTTGATGAAATTTGGTACACTGACGTGTTTTGACCAAAGGACGAACGCTATTGAAAATAGTTTGGATCCGTCCACTTTGAAATGCCGTTGTATGGAAAAAAAAGCAAATTTCAAAATTTTATTGACAAAATTGGCTAAGTAATAATATTTCGACGTTCTAAATTGGTATAAAATCTTGAATTGGGCCGGGCAATATTTTGAATCCTTTCCCATGTATAGTAGTGATTTAAGATAAAAAAAATTAACTATACCAAATTTTTAGACCATCTCGGTCTATTTTTTGAATCCGATCCTATATGAGGATTTTCAAGAATATTTTTGTTTTTTAAGGCAGAAAAGTCTAAGTTCTATTATGTTATAATGAAAATTGACTCATAATAGTAATTTGATACAAAAATTAACTGTGTACCCCTATTTTTGGATCTCTTGGCCACAATTATACTCGTGGAAAGGAAAAGTTTATTTGCAAAGGTGTGTACCTTTTAATATACAGTTCCATAATAGTAAGTTCATAAAAAAACAAGGCATTATTTTTGTGTTCCATGACAAGAAAAAAGAATTGTGTTAGACAATGTGGTCCAAAGTATGTAATAGTCACCCTGGTCAGACTATAATGCTTTCATTTGTTTTAGCATGCAAAAGTGTTAAGCATAACGGACCTGTTTTTATGCTCATGTCTTAGATGACTTTGTGAAATATTTGTATAAAGTTTTAGATCAGTATTTGCGATGGATTAACAGTTACACTTTTACGGACTTATTGTTGCTTGATTACATTTATTTTATGATCTTGATATCAGGTTTTAGATTAACATTTCTTAACGATAATAAATTATGGGTCTTATACCGTCCAAGCTTTAAATGAATCTGATATCTAGACCTGGGTCAATATCTGTTACGAATTGCCCAGTGTTTTCGCTATGGTAGGCCCTGCTGTGAAGATGTGAATGGATCATGCTTGATTTGAAACTGGTTCCGCGGGCATAAAGCTAGAATTTCTTTAGCAAATATCAGTTTTCTCAATTTCTGCGACCATAAGCTTTCTAATAAAAGACTACAAACAAAGGGACAAAAATACAGAGGTAGACAGGCAGACGGACAGACCGATAAACACGACATAATCCATTTGAGCTTAAGATTAACCGAAAGTATATTTAATATATTTCTTAAAAGTTCGTATCCTTCTTACTGCGTATTACCAGTGGAAAACCAAATCTCTTAAATTTCAATCTTTCGATGTTGAGGATAAAATGACTTTATACCTAAATATATTATTTTCTACTTTAAATAATTTTTTAACAACACTTTATAACATTCATTTCTAGTTGGTTGTCGCAATTACGAAAAACGCTTGTTATGCAGTAATTTTTTTTCTTTTTGCGTGTTTTGTTTGTAATGTAATTGTGTGCGAATGTTTTCACAATTAAAATTATATTCTCCTTTATTACTATAACTCCTTCAATATTATTGTTGCAAGAACATCTCAGTAAGCCAACGCGTTATCTTGATGAAACTTGATTACTTTGCGTCGTTAAGTCTTCTCTTCGCAAATTATGGTAAATGAATTAACAATTTAGCTTTCATCGTTCGAAAATAAGTAAAGACACAATTGTGGGCCATGGCCCATCGTTGTATACGCTACACCATTCTTCTGCTGTATATAAAGAACGACTTCTCAAAACTATAGATATTATATGGGGAATGATGAAGAAAGTGATCAGATCCGAATCATTTTCAATAAGTCTTCGCCCTTAGGCCATGAGGACGAAGAAAGTTGATGCGGAAAAAAGAAGAAATAAATAAATAAATAAATAAGAAACGCAATCGATTAGTAAATGCTTGAAAATCGAACGACTCCAATAAAAATTGTAAAAAAGCCGTCCCTCCTAACGTTAGAGGATGAGACGACGGTCACTTGTGAATAGTATACTCACGGACTGGGTATCAATTGTCATCAAAGAGAATAGATTAACAAGCAAGAAATTTATATGCGGCTAGAACTGGAATCTCGCATACTCAACACCAAATAAAACCTCTGATGCCTTTATTTCATTTAAAAATGTGAAAAATATAAAACTTTACTTCACTAAAAGGTATTTGTTAAGAAAAGTTAATATACCACGTCTTAACGTCCATCACAATTAATTATTAGAATAAACACTCTTAGCTTATTCCATTTTACTCTCCAAGTCCTTTTATTTGATACCCACATCATCGGTATTGTAAAGAAAATATTAATTCACTACATTGCGCAGACTACCATAATTAATTTAGTAGTAATACATTAATCTTGTCGGCTTGTATACTTGAAGTTCTTTTATTTGAGACCCATATCGCTGGTATTATTAAGAAAAAAAATTAATCCCACCGATCGTGACGACCGTAATATTTATGTTAGAATTAACCCATTTTTAGACAGATAATCAAATAGCTTCAGATGAGGGATGCACAAAATAGTTTTAAACGTTCCGTCTTGTTTACCATATGACTAACATGCAAAAAGACCTCAAAAAGGTGAAATTAAGAAAAGTTAATCGCTTCTAACTTTGTGTGGGCATGGCCGATTTTTGCACATAAATAATCGAGTTTTTCGCAAAGTAAAAATGAAAAATTTCATTCCTCTATCTTGTATAATATGTCAATAATGAGCAAAATCCCATCAATTTTTGTTTAGAAAAGTGGAGTTACGTTCCGTTTAAGTTCACTTCAATGCGGAACAAATTTGCAATGCTTCTACCAAATTTGGCAAATTTTTGCGACCAGACGAGTATCAACAATGCACACCACACGGGCGGACAGATGGACAGACATGGTTAATCAAGAATATATATAGTTTATTGAAGCGTCTGAAGCTTCCATTTTTCCATCCTTCAGTGGTGAGCATAAAAAGCTTCCATAACAGATAATACTGCCGCAATGTGATAATGCAAGCTTACCGGTTCCAGATAGCTGTAAGAAACTTTCAGAAAGCAATTCGATAAGTAAAGATTAAAAGAAAATTTGAGAAAAACTCAATCGATTTGCATAGTAAAAGCAAAACTTACATGTATGTTGCCTATATATATGGCATGTATATATGCATATGTATATTTGAAAAGAGACTTGGGGCTTTCTATAACTAAAATGACAATGCTATAGTCTATGTTTAGATATGTCCGCAAACGTTTTCATATCTCACTCTCTCTGTCTTTTTAATATATAATCATATGCATGCGTAGCGAAGACCACGAACTTGGTTAACTTGATGTTAATGTTGCACGTAATCCTTCGACAAGGTCGTACTTGTTATCAATCAAATTTGAAAACATTTTCATACAAATTACTGGTTAGAGTAATTTGAGAATGTTTTAAAATGCATTTAAACGTTAAATGCTTGCTATCTTAGTTAAATATCTTTAATTATCGTAATGTAATAATTAATTACAGTAATTAATTTAGCAAAACATATGGATATGGCTTTTAGGGAGGTGCACTTACTATAACAAATGTCTTAATGAAATTTAATAGACGACTCTTGGTTAATAATTACTCGTGCTATTCACTTGCCATTATTAAAACCGCTCATGGACAGTTTTACTGACGATTGTGCGGCGATTATTTTTGGAAAAAAAGAAGAAGAAAAGAATGCTTATCTATGGCGGCTGATCGAAGAGGAGAGAAACAGCATTAGAAAGTGATTCAAAATGTACACTTAAACACGCGGATAAACAGTCTCGTTCGAAGATATGAACCAATTGGTTTCGAAAGCCAGACAACCGATCGTTCAAGATCAAGCGGATCGAACGTGTTTTTTGCGACGAGATTTTCTTTTTACCGTCTCGAGAGTAGCGGACATGTTACGGACAATGCCAGATCTTTCTGCTGAAGTCAGTTCGTCTCGCTTAGTCAATTCTTTCCTCCCCATCTGAGACTTTTGTTATAGTCTTTAGATTAAGAGCGAAATAATTTTGCTTCAGTGTCACCAGTTAATAGCAATCTGATGGAAAAATCTACGTTTTAACCTCACATTTATGCGCTGCCATAATATTAAGAACTTGTGACCGGTTGCGTGTTCTCTCATCGAATTTTTGTTAGGATTTTCTATTGATGGCGATAAATTGCTCACTAAACAATTGGTAATAAAATTTTTCAAAGGACTCTGGTTAGCTGTCAAGTCCAGCTCAAGCCAAATCTGCTCTTTACGTAATCGATTAAATCGTATAGTTTAGAATGTCGCATACCCACCACTAAGCTTTACGCATTCTACTCTTCAAGTTCGTTTATTTGATACCCATATCGCTGGTATTATTAAGAAAAAATTAATCGCGATGTCTGTCATATTCATTTTAAAATCAACCCATTCTTAACCACATAGTAATATATTTTCATTCGAGGAGTGTACAAAATAGTTTTAAATGTTTAGTCTTGTTCGCCTTATAATAAATAAGTCAAAAAAATTAAATTTAATTACTCGTAAGGTTGTGTGGACATGGCCGATTGGTTCCATTTTTGGACCTAGAGAGTAAAGTGTCTCGCAAAGCAAATGTGGAAAGTTTCAGCTTTCTAACTTTAATAATTTCTGAGTAATGAGCAAAAATCCGCAAATTTTCGTTAAAGAAAACAAAGTTTCGTTCAGCTTATCCTTTACTGTGCGCTACCGCTCCGGCCGATTTGGCCCATTTTCAATACCAACCTGCGTGCAGAAACTTCCAATGTTCCTACCAAATTTGATTGATATCTTCTTTTTTGCGACCAAGAGAGTGCCAACTATACACTCCACACAGACGGACAGACATGGCTTAATCAATTCAGAATTTCACGCTGATCAAGAGTTTAATATACTTTATAGGGTCTCTGAAGTTTCCCTATGGGTGTTAGATATATTAAGCAAAAAAAAAAACACAACCCATATCTTACAGTGGTGGGTATAAAAATAATATATATAAAAGGTCATTTATCAATAACATAACGTTAACGTTTTCATCAAGTTTTTCTGAAAGACGATTGAATGTCATACGAAAACAAATAAAATTCTTTTTCATAAAACCCTTGCACATAAGCCATAAGAGATAAAGATTGCATTGAATTCTCGATGGTATTACAGCGTACGAGTATAAAAAAATTATTGCTTACAGCGAACAATTCGCCCCAATAATCCAAAGTTAGACTAAGTAAACGTAAAACCAAACCGCAAACGAAACGTTCATAAGAATTTTGCATAGATAAAAAAACAAATTAGAAGATGATGATGAGGCAATAGCGATTTTGAGATACGCTACAAAGTTGAAGTCGAGAATTTAATAAAAATTTATAAAAATTATTCTTTTCCTAAAAGTCTTATCTGGGAGTGCACCTCTAAATGTGAACAGTTCTGATCCAAATTTAGTTTGGATGAGGCGTGTGTTCATACTGCCAGAACGTTTGCAACGCATCATAATCTGAATCGTTTTAAGAATATCTGTCTGTCTGTCCGTTGTATAACAGTTCATGTAAACATTTTCTTGACCGCAAATTTGGCAGAAACATTGAAAACTCTTGCACAGAGCTTCGTATTGAAAATGCGCCAGATGGAGTGAAGGACGCGCTTACAGTGCTATCTAAAGTGAGGACATCTCTGTTTTTCAAAAGGAATAAAAAAAATTGGTTTTTCGCTCAACACTCATAGCCTATAGCAGATAAATCAAAAAAGATATGAACTTGTATTCTATGGGCAATGCTGTAGTATCTCTACGAAAATGGGAAAAAACTGGACACGCCTATTCAACTTTACGGTGTGGCATAATTTCATTTATTTCTTTAAAAGCTTCATAACGCACAGAAGCAAGCTTCAAAATCCCCCAAACAAAGTATCTAAATTCTTGGCCAATTTCAAATCGCATTTCACCTAAGCTTGTCAGTCCGTTTAACTGTCCATCTGTCCATCTGTCCGTTTGTGCAACTATCTAGCAGCCACGGTAAACATTTTCCCATTCGCAAAGAAGGAGGTTATCGCCTACAAACTTGCAAAAATATTTTAAAATGATGCAAAGTTTTGAAAGAATACGCCTACGACACTCACGCGTCTATGTGACAAAAAGCAGTGAACACCTTTGCTTTCCGCATATTTTGCTTGTTACTCATTACGTGCAACACATGCACCATACATGTTTCCATTTTTATTCTGAAAGTAGAAAAATCGAGTCGAGTCCATCCAATATTGTAGAGAATGAAAATTTAGTTGTTTGCCTTTTTTTACTCTTTTTTAGAATAACGGTGATGGGTAAAAGAGAAGAGAGATTTACCAAAAAATAGCTTTTTCGCTTTATTTTCCTTGAGAACCCATTTTATCGGAGGAGATCGGAAAAAAATGCTCCAACTTTAACATAATAGATTTATGTCTCAAATCAATATTCGGAGTTAAAGCCGCCTGTGTGTAGCTTTTCTTCTTTTTTTTTTTGTTCTGGCACAGAGAACAGAGAAGCTTCAAAAGCTACATGGTTCATATTTCAATAAAATAAATGTAGTTTCGCACGAAAAGATTATAGTTCGTTAAATGCTTATAGAAAATGTAATGCCAGATCGAGATTAAGTTGTCCGTGCGATCAGTATATTCATACATACATTCATATGCATTATTACATAAGATTTTTCAATATATACAATACGATATACCAATATACGATATTAGAAGCAAATTTTATTAAAAACTTTTGGTAAAAAAAATTTAAGTACAAATCTAACGCTCGAAGCTAAGTAGTTTTAGATAAAACTCTTGATTTGTCTTTTGATAATTGTTGTTGGACTTATAGTTAGTTGTTAGTTTTATGGACATGTAGTTATTATTAGTTCTTTTGAACTTAATCTTAATGATACAGGCACACACACACACACACACACACACACACACACACAC
>CCAG010009523.1:0-34676 GCA_001077435.1 Glossina morsitans morsitans
CACTTCTTAAGGTAAGAAGGCAGGTCGAGTTGAAAGAATTCGATCCGAATTCGATCTGATATCGTTTGCATCATCTATATTTCCACTTTGCATATCGTAACGGATCGACTATTTATCAACTATTACTTTTAACCAGAGTAGGTTTTCGAATTAAACATGGGTCGGTTTATCGAATAAAATCGATTGTAACTTTCAATGCTGACTTAAAGGTTTTCAGCAAGAAACAGCTTGTTACGAATAGTGGGAAAGGTGTCCGTCACAACTTGGGGTCCGATAGTATATTAACTTTATAAGGACGTATACAACAACCAGAAGTAGTTGAGGTAGAGCCACCTTTTCTTATATCGATCTAAGCTTGACTGTCCGCCTGACCGGCTAGTTTTGTGATGGTGGAAATAAGCAGACGTCAACGTTATACAGTAAGGGCATTTGTCAACATAACCCTATCGAATACCTCACGGGCCAAATTTTTG
The DNA here is from genome assembly GCA_001077435.1 of Glossina morsitans morsitans. NCBI lineage: Eukaryota > Metazoa > Arthropoda > Insecta > Diptera > Glossinidae > Glossina > Glossina morsitans. Next base: position 474 of record CCAG010009523.1, read on the forward strand.
TCATTGGCGGTAAATTTTTATTTTCTGCTTGTACGGCTGAGACTCAATCAAGTGGTCTCAAATACTTATGCACGACTGGCTAGCGAATGCTTTCAACGTTTCAAGACTGATGATTTTGACATTGAAAACAGGCATGGCGGTGAAAGGGAAAAGGATGTCAAAGATGCAGAATTGGAAGCATTGGAAGAAGCTTCTTGAAGACTGTTGTCAAACGCAAAACAAATTGGTAGGATAAATGGGAGCGATGCAATTAGGCATTTCAACGTCTGAAAGTCATGAGAACGATTCAGAAACAAGGAATAGAGTATCGAATGACTTAAAGAAGAAGAAGAAGTCAACAATTAGATCGATACCTGAATGGCCATAAAATATGGGAAGTTTCTCGACGCAGGTATGCTTATACCGCTCGAACGAAGGGCGAAAGTAATTGTGATCCAATAAGGATCAGTCAGTATGTTTCAGAATAAAAAGTTTGTTTCTCTTTTAGTAAAAAATTTCATACAGCAGTATGAAACACGTGCCATAGAAACATAAACAGAATAGAAATGTTGCGGGGAGAATTTTTCCGAGTTTTTGTTCGTGTTCATAGAGAAATGAATGAATTTCGTTCATTTTTATTCATTTCACATTCATTGAAATCAACTCTGTGCTCTCTCCATAGTAAACTTTTGTTCCTTTTGGATATGTTTTTATGAACCTTGCAAAGGGAAAAAGCAGATAACATCGTTTAGCCGTTTTAGACAAAATCCCGAATTTCTTTGTGATACTGAAGGTTTTTGCGAGCTATTATAACGTCAATTAGATCAATGTTAAAAGTTTTCAGTCCACATCAGTAGAAATCAATGATTTCCTCTCTATGACATTTCTAAAGATGCTCCACATTTCGTGGCCTGTTAGCATGCAATAATTTTGAAGAGAGCTACTCTTTTAAGTCAAATAAGAAAAGAAATTCTGGCCAATGCCCATGCTTTACTCTGGCAGAAAAAATAGCTGGAACATCCAATCAAGAGATTCTTTATCCTACCTGTTAAACAAAATCCGCATTATTAACTTGTCAATTAAATAAACGTGTCGGGTTATTCCACAATTTGATAATAACTATTTAAAATTTATTTTTCATACAAATTTTATTTAAAGAAAAAAACTTTCAATATTACAACGAAAAAGCAAAATGACAGGAATTCAAATAACTGCTTAAAATACCAACTGGACTCTCTTTTATGAGTGGTTATGTGAAAAAAGGTCACATCGAATGTACTGTAGAAGAGTAAGCATAGAATATAAATATATAGCAAAATAGAGTTTGAGTAAAATATGTTTGAGAAGTTATTTAAAATGGAATTTAAAAATCTATCATTTCGGTGATGTTAGGCGACAGCAACACTAAAAGATAAATTTACAAAAGTCTTTGTTTTGTTACTCTGTGTAAATTATCAAATAAATTAACATTATTTACGTATTTAACAAAACACAATTATTTTAAATGAAAAAGTAAGAAAATTGATATCGCAGTAAAAATCCGCCGCAAAGAACATATCATTCTTGGTGTTTTTGCTTTATAATATTACCATCTTTGAAACTTATCGTTTTATACTTAAAATGTATTGAAATAGGTTTTATAGTTTTCTTTTTTCCATGTGTTTAAAATCAATCAACAAAATTCTACGACTTGACTATTACAATTGTTTACTTTTCATCTTGTTTGCCTTAATATTCACATTACATATATATAAAATTTTTCTTAAAGGAGTGCTTGGCATAAATCAAAAAAAAAAAAAAGAGTCTCGAATGGCGCCTCTTTTTATGTTTACCGCATTCCGGATATGCTAAATATCTAGCATACTAATGTCATTAGTTGGTGTATTTTTTCTTCTTTACAGCTAGAATTACATAGTTTCCCTTTTTTTTACAACATTTAAACTCGGTCCGTGATATATGTTCGTTTGATTTGTAGTTTGCTATTATTTAAGGGCTTTTTTAAACTCCTTCCTATTTTCTTTTCTTTTTTTTTTACAAATGCTGTATCTGTTGTTGTTGTTTTTCTAACGCATATGTTATTGCTGTGATGTTTTGATTGTTTTGTTGTAATCCAGCAAATCATTTCAGTTTAGCGTAGGCATCTACCTTTTTATGGAATGTTTGATAGTATTCCAAAGCTAGATTTTGCGTGTGATTTAGAGTTTTACTCAAATTTTGTGGCGAAAGACGACCACTACAATAGAGAGATATTAGAAATGATTTTACTCACAGTGCAAAAATAATGAAAAAGAATTAAAAGCTTACATTAGAACTTGAGTTCTGACAAATTCTCCCACTTTAGCACAAAATTCAAACGAAAATCGTTTTACAGATTCTGCAGTAACTTCAATTTTTTTAGACAAACCGGGTACGTATTGATCCAGCTGTGTATTTATTAGAAGAAAAAAATTAACACTTTTTTAATGGAAAAACACGGGAAAAAAAGGAAAATTTACTTACAAACTCCGCAGCCTGTGGCAGTCTAGCATTCATAACATTCTTGAGCATGCTGAAGACATTGCAAAAGGCATTGCGTAACATTTTGAATAAATCACAAGACATTTTTAAAAATGGTTTAGAATAAGGAGTAGTTTTGCTTTCGGTCCACTTATAGGCCCGAGCTGCAGCACTCATTGTAGTATACCAAGCTTTCTCCACAGATGGCAATATGCCGGCATTTTCCAGTACTTTGCCCACAGATGATTTGGCAAAAACACCTTTACCGTTTACCTCAGTATCGTAGAGTAAAACACCGATAATTGTGATAATTAATATTAAGCTACCCAATGCCCATTTACGGCAACCTCCGCTCTTTTTCTTTTGATGCATGCTTTGCTTTCCCTTTTTTGGATTTGAGGTTTTCTCCTGCAAGCTCTGAAACGCACAAGTTAAGACTTATTTCATTATTAAATCCACTAAGTAAATTGACTGAAGCCGTATTTATTATTAACATTTTACCTTTTTGCTAGATTGCTGTTGTTTATATTGTTTATTTTTATTGCTTTTGGAATTTTGTGCCATTCTTTATAATTTTTTTAAATTAAATTTATTTTTAATTTTCAACAAAATAATTTTAATTGTTTCCAATTATTAAAAAAAAGTAAGAAAACAACAATGACGACGAACTGTATTAAAAGATAAACACCAAAATATTAATTATGAAATAAACTTAGTTTTAACGATGATACCACAAATGTACAACCAGGGTTGCCAATAGCGGCTTGAAACTTATTTTGGAAATTAAGAAAACGGGTCAGTTCGAGCATTGCAAGCAAATACAATTACACTTCAAAATAACTATCTAAGCCTTTGCACCTCATCTTAAAATAATTGTTGTATACATTCGAAAATTGAATTAACTTCGATCAATTTGCTTTTTTAATTAACTTAAAGTTTCTCTATTGAAGCAAGCAAAACAAATAATGACAACAACTTTGTTACAATAAGAAGGGAGTCTCGAAACAAAATGTCCGCAATATGCAAAAACACATAAAGCACAGTTCTGGGCGCGTAGTTACATAATGGAAAGTTTGCTAACCAGCTGGGTGGGAAACACGTAGCTGAAAGTTAGATACCGCTTTTATATTCCTCCCTTTTTTGCCAAATGGCTGAATACAACAGCTAAAGCTACATTTGTCAAGTGATTACCTCCCTGTTTCTGCTAAAACAACTGAATACGAAAGTGAGAGCTGAATTTTTCATACGTAATTGACAGTCCTCGTTCATAAGTCTCCTGCCTTCTTGCCGTCTATCTCGATCGATGTTCGAAGAACCTTTCTAATCAGATCTTTTGTCGTTTCGGAAACTTGAGGAAATATTCTTTTTTCTAAATTGCCTCACAGGATAAATCACTTTAATAATGAATGGGAAAGTAGTGCTAAATACTTGTGCTTATACTTTTTTATTCTTATATGAAATAATGAATATTTTTAAACTGAATTAATTAATGCATTCAACACGCTTTCTTTTATATGAAAAGTCCTAGGCTGAGTCATAGAACTGGACCTTGAAATCGATTTATTAAATATTTGGGAACCACTTTTTGTAAATATTTCATTGCAAATATTTACAAATATATGAAATTTGTTCCAACGTTATACAAAAATAGGTAATAGGTCATAGGTAAAACTTTCTACTACATTGTAATAATCGATAACTCTGCAACGAGAACCAGGTAAAATATAACAAAATTATCACCTTTAGAGCATACGAATGAAATTATATTGATTTTGTTGATTCTAAGTTTAACCAAGTAAAACAAGCCACAATCTGCTGATTCATTCTTTCGCTCGCGCATTACAAAACATATACAACATAATATTTTTATATAGGCTCAACAGACGAAAAAGTAAACGAACATGTATTGCGTTTAAGGCGAGTGTGAACTTTCTAAAAGGTTTAAAAACCATGCAGCATTTCTCTGTATGAAGAGCACTATTAAGAAACGAATGCCGGCCGGCATGAAATGGAGATTAAAGCACGTGTGCACCTAAAATAACAACATACTTGTCTATGAGGAGAATTTTTGTTTACATTCAACTCTTAGAAGCAATTTTCCGAAAAGCCTGAAAACACAATTTTCTACAGAGAGTACAAATAAAAACAATGAAAAAGTGATAGTGAAAATTATCAACTTTAGCCGAATATAACATACCCTTTACTATTCCAATGTTTCTGATATGATATTTAGACAGGTGAACTGTCACCATATTTCGATATATAAGCCAAATTTCTTATTGGCTTCGTCCACGTAATCGCAAAAAACCAAAGAAAAAAAATGATATTTACGTCCAGAACATCCATTTAATTGCAGTTAGATGGCCTGTTCCCATCTGCGTATAAATATAATAAAATTAAAAGTACCAATGAAAACAGTAGCTTGATCTGCTACCTCGATAAGTATTTAACAGATTAAGAGCTTAGGCATGGTCCAACAAATAAGTGCGTTTTGAACTTTCGATATTAAGTTTTCAACAGACGTAATACCCGGTTACATTCGGAAATGAAATTAAAGATTATTATTCCTTGAAATAACTTTGGCGCCATTACAGTCTTAAAAAGCAATTTAAAGAAGGGGCATAATCGAAACAATCTCGAAATTACGTCGTCATTTTATTTTTTCTACCCAGAGAATAAATCCTAAGACTAAAGTCTTAAGGCACTTACAGCTTTTATTAACCATTGAGTTGCTAGTCGAGACTCTTGCCTAGTCAGCCACTCAGGCGGATAAGGAGGAAATAAAGCACTTAATTTCTTAAAAATCCGTCGACTTACTGGTCGTTGTTTTAGAAAATGCGCTCACTCGTCAAGGTTTAAACTACTCTAGGAAAAATTTGCTCCCTTCAAAAACTTAAATGTGAATGCTGCGTTTACTTGTAGCAGTTATTTTGAAAGCAGGGGCGTAATCACATATATAGCGTTCGTTCTTATAATATATATATATCTATATATATAAATTTTCAATTCTTGCTCATATCTAAATTTTAGTGCAATTCTGAAAATGCGGATGTAAATGTGTATCTCATCATACTTAAGCGATCTGGGTTTACCATCAATAGCATACTGCGAACCGTCCAATGTAGACGCAGAGATAAAATACAAATGCTTTCATAACTCAAATGACCCTCGTAAAACAAAAACCATTAAACTTTATCACGATTTTGCCGTCTTCTAAATCGACTCCGGTGAACCATGTCACATTTATGGCCCTTTAAAAAGTAGAACCTGAAAAAGAAGTCACGAAGTTTCTCGTAATAATCTACACATCAAACCCAGTCAAACAAGATCGCTATCACTATCTCGAAAGGTTTTTACTAAACACCTTTTCATGAATGCACGCCTTACATATGTAAATGTATTCTTAAATTAGTCTAATAACATACAACTAACATAAACGTCAAAGTAGGAATATTATCACTTTCGACCAAAAATGATTGGGTAACTTATATACGCCCCTTGATGAATAGCATCACTTGAGCATACCTTATCTCACAATGAATGGCAGGTCACCTTAGAAATCTTCTTATATGGCGGATAGAACTTAGGATCTAACCAATAAACTTTTAGTAGAATGAAAGAAATGAAATGGAAACTTGTAGCATAAATCGAGTTAAGCGATTTAACCGCTATTACATTATCAAAATAATGCTCGATATGTTTGATCGGGCAAATTACTGTATTGTAAAAGACTTAAGCTGTAGCGGCAGCAAATGCTTTCTTTGCTTGAAATATGAATCAACAGACAGACTCTCGGGTGAGAGGATAATAAAAAGTGAGATAATAAAAACAATCTAAACTAATCGGTTGACTGAAGACCTATGATCACAGAGTAAATTCAGAACACGCAAAGAGTCTTAAGTTGAATTATACCTTGAGTATACAATTACACGTTAGCATTCGTGTATATGCAATAATTACACTTGTGCAGAAATAGTCGCAGTCGTTGGGAGATATTTTGGCGGTAACAGCTGCTCAACAGAAGATAATAAAATTTTAATGATTTAATTTTAAATTAATTAAGAAGAAAGAAAGCGATTGACAGATAGAAGAGAAAACAATAAGCAAAGCATTTTTAATGCATTAAACGAAAGATGTCGTGTATATCCATATAAACGCGTATGTATGTATACAATGAACCATTCTCTAAGAAAGCGATGCTTTAAAGAAACGACTTGTGTTATCTGGGCAAAATTGAATTTATTTCAAGTTAAGCTCGTCTGGCTAGGTTTAAGACACAACACAATGATAACATTTAAACTTTGTGCGAAATAACACATTTGACCGATTATTTTGTATACGTACACAAAAGTACTTTCAAAGTTCTTCCATAACCTTCGAAGATAGGTTAATGAAGCTTAACGAAGAATCACCTTAGGAACGTTGCCTTAAAGTTGAATTATTCTTTGAAAAATTAAAGTTTCTAGTTGCTTCCTTTCTCTGTCAAAGGATAACAATGGACTGCTTGGTTCATCAAATTTGCTTATATATTAAGTTTTCTTTTTTTTTATATTAATTTTGATAGAATATACTAATGCACGTATGCTATCAATCAGTGAGTCTATTAATGTCATAATTATTTGTTACACACGTTTTTCTTTGATAGATTAGCTGGAATCCTAAATGTATACCTGAGCGAAAGGTGACTCTGGTAAAAACAAATCAAAAGGGAAACAATAAAGGAAAGTAAGAATAGATATACATGTCAAACCCTTTCTGAGGTAATACATAAACTTCTTGTATAAAACAAAATAACTTTGAGGATGATATTGATTTGCTAAAATGAAAATAAGCTATCCTCAGCTTCATATATAAACAATATTTAATATTGTGCTCTCTAATATTTCTCCTTTGCTCAATTTCTACTTTTGCAGAATTCATTTCAATCGGAAAACTCATATATAATACAAATTTTTTAAACACGTTGCACAATTGCTTATCATCGTTTTTTTTTTTTTTTTTTTTGTTGGAAATTAAAGCAGTATTCATTTTCTTACTTTCTAGTTAACAAAAAACTATGCACTTGGTCCAATTAAGGTTTTTTCGATCGAACAAATATATTGTGTTTTGCCGCACTTCCAACGTGAATAGTAAAAAGTTTATGACGAACGAATTATAGCAGAGTACTAAAAAGTACCTTCGAAGTTGCTTCCTTAGGTAATATCATTTTAGCGCTTTCAATTCGTTTTCCACAAATTTTAAATAAAGCAGACTTGTTTGCACTTGACACAAGGTTGTATGTTTTATATGAAGCTTAATTGCATATTTATAATTTCACGCTTACAATTTTCACAGAAATATGTTGAGAATCTCTTGTGCACAATTAATGAAAAATATTTCTAAATTACATATAAAATTCATTTCCATTGACCATAAAATTTTAATTATGCATGTACGAGACAATACATGCACGAGTGCAACACTACATATATTTATGAAATTTTTTATTTTGAAAATGCGTGTGATGCTTGAATATCTATATATGTATACATTTAACTGATCTAATTTTTAAGCCATTTATAAAAAAGAACTAATACAATAAGAGTACATTTTAACATCACGAAAGGATGTTTTGAAAATTTACTCAGACTGTGTAATTATGGACTTTAATTATTATAAAAATATTCTAATACTAATCTCGCTATTTCTTTGGCCCGCTATTATTATTTTTCTCGCCTTAGAATTACTTGGTGAAAAATTCTTTTTTGGTCACTCGAAAATATCTACAGCGTCTTCTAAGAAACCGCAAAAGAGAAAGTAAGAAGTTGCAAAATGTTTCACAAATCATACAATTTTTAAAGCAGCTGCAGACATTTACAAGCTTTAAAGATGAAGCTAATTCATCAATGACAATTGATGCATTTTTTTATAAATGCAGACGCTCAGTATTTAGCACGAATGTTTACGAACACGAATGTCCCAAGTTGGTACTGGAAGAAGTACTGGAACATATTATTGCAAGACTAATATTAGATATGCTATGAGATTTACCTCTAGCTGCCTTTTAGCAACAAAAGATAGTGACATTTCAATAATTTGGAAATCAAAGACGATTGCAATTAAAAGGTGAAAGCGATCATATTAAGAATCTCGAATGATTTACACGTAAAGCATGCCCCGCGGCCGTGGAGAATCTGAAGCATATTTTCAATGTGAAAGCTAGCGCCCAAAAACAAATGTCTCTTATTAATAAAGACAAACTTTTGAAATTTTTTGTGTTTTCCTTCTTTTCGCAGGGAAAACCATATGTAGTTTTATTTTTGTTCTCAAATGGTGCTATAACTGCACTTTTCTGGCTTTTCACCGACTGATTTCTCCGATAAATACAACTAAAATTTATTTATAAAATATGTAAAAGCATTTGCTTAGATGAAATAAATAAAATTTGATTGAAACTGAGCTTTTTTTGCTTATTTATCTTTCTTCTTCTTCTTCTTTTTGTCAATTTCTTTGCTATGACGGATTTTGGAAGTTTTGTAAAAGAAAATTACTGGGTTAACAGAAACTTTTTTAACAGAAACGAATGCGTTAACGAATCCTCCAAAACAATGTTAAATTCTATTCCTCCAATATGGCCAACATATGATTTCAAATGAATATTTTCTTCTTCTATTTTTGGCACTTGATTATCGTATTCAAAAAAAAAAACTGCTAACGGTTTCTTTTTGACAAGTCTTTCAAGAACTTTCTTATTCGAAATTGGAAAAAAAAATTTAAATTTCTTTAAAACTAAAGTGAAAAAACCAAGAAAAATATAATAAAAATAAAATGCGGAAGAAATTCTTCAATTTTGGAACAAAAATTCAAGAATAACAAGTGGCACCTTTTATCCGAAATATTTCCACCGGTTTTCTGGTCACGTGAGTCTATTTTGTTAATTTTTTATTATAGTAGGAAATGGAATTCTATTGCCGGCATTGAATTATTATTATTTATGTGTTACCTGTACGGTCTAAGCTTTACTTCGAGGCTTTCTATTCATTTTTAGCAGCTAACGGTAACATCTAGGGAGACGTAGTCAAAGTAAATGAATATCTTAAAAACATCGTTTGAACTCATTAAAGTGATAACTGAAACTAAATATGCTAGTAAGATAAATATGTAATAAGACATTTAGTTGCTTGTCGCAAGTTAGAGGCAAATTTATGAAATGAATTAGATGACTTTTGATCATAATCTGCAGAGAATAAAAAGAACGAACTTAATAATTTTAAGATTCCAAGTGCACTTTTGAAGCCGATTTCACGGTTTCGATATGCAGAGAGAGAGAGAGAAAATTTTGCTTATTTTTCGGTAAAGCAATGATCAATAAATCCCCTGGCTAATTTAGAGTTAACATTGTTTTCTCAAGATTGGAGTTTACACGCCAACATAGTCGCCTTCAAGAGCGTTCAATCCTTCTCTAACAATTTGTCGTTTTTTCTGTAGGGTCGGGCATAAACTTTAAACAAAAACTTTAAAACACCATTTAGTTTCGGCAATAAACTTTTCATTTGAAAAGCGTCATTTTGAGATGCGCAAACATATAAGATGATAGTCGTTGGGGGCCAGGTCTAAAGAACATAGGGATTGAGATTGCAATTCAGGCTTCAACTCATACAGTTTGTTCATTGCAGACATCAACTGCTGATGCGACGTTTTTGTTCCACTGTGACTGGAAAAAGTACCCGCTTGGAAAACGTTAAAAGTTTCATGGAAAATACACTGTCTTTAGAATGTCGCTATCGCTTGCTTGTTTTTATTACCGAGAATAATTTTGAGAATTTTTTTGATGCACTTCTAACGTAGCTAACTCTCTTTATGGCATCCATCGCATTTACATTCACAGGAATGTGTAAGACTTCATGTAAAATCAGTAAACCACCGACAAGTTGTTCTCTTCGACGGAGGAGTATTTCCATAATATTTCCAACCAGCATTTTCTATCAAAGAGCAATATTTAGTTAACCCATGAGATTCGGACCTTTTTTTTTGTTTTAGAAATAACAAACGATTGTTATGGAACAATATTTACGCTTTATTAGAGACCACATCTCTATTGATCGACGTGTTTGTACACATAAGACTCGTATCGAGACGAAAGAATTAAGTTTCCTTTTTTTCGCTTAACTCGTCTTAACTCATATGCAATTGAATTCTTTACGAGTGATCAATTTTTGATTTGTTTGCAATAATCATAAATTACGCTTACCTTAATAATTGGTAATAATTCGTCTTGCTCGTAAGCAGGCAAAGTTAGGGAAATGGCTTCGATTTCGAATAGAAAATGCATTGGTAATGTAACACTAGAGCCTGTCACATCTGAAAAGAGTCAGAATTCCCCACATTAAAAAATCATTAGCAATAAATTGCATGGTACAGAATGTGTATCTATATATAAAGAATTTCAAATACGATTAAATGCATTATTTTTTTTTTTAGGATGCGGCGTATGCATAACCGTACACAATCAGAATTATTTTGATTTTGCTTATTGTTTGTCTTACTTAAATTTGTCAACAACAGCTTTGTAGCAGGAACTTGTTTTTTTAAATTCATTTTCCATACTTTAAGACACTCGTCACTACTGAGTTGTAAGCAAAGCCGACAACCGTACAAAACAAGATCATTCTTATTATCATCGTCACCATCACCATTATTACTCCCAAGATCGCAAATTAGTTGCAGGAATATATTCGAGAGCTCGGTGGAGTTTGTAATAAATTTATACTTAAATAAAATAATTTACCGTTTTAATTGGAGATATTTTATGGGAGATTGCTAAGATACACTTACCAAAAATGTTGATGCAATATGATTTAATTTACATGAGTGGACCGTATCCAACTTGAGAAGGGGCACGAAAGCATTTAAGGTGGTGAAGAATTCGTGACGGCTTAAAGATAAGCTAAGATATAAAATACGAAGGTCAAATATTTATAAAGATCAAAATAATATAAAATTACTGACCCTTGCCCAGCGTTTAACTTTAAAATATTATCCATATAAACCAAAATGTAATAGCTATGTTTATCTATTTCCAGTATTGGTAACATAACGTTTTGAAAAACTATTGGAAGAAATCATTTTAAAAATTTTGATTGGTTTTCGATGCACATACTTACTTCTGATCCCTTCACTAAGGTCCACATAACCGCATTGGCTAACTGCCCATAGTAAACTCAGGCAGATATCATGATGGTTTTGATACGAGTTCCTCAGCAAGACTGTGTTAGCCAGATTACTTGTACACATGTGCGGCCAATTATGACCCACCAGCTGAAGTAGCAACTATAAATTTTTTTTTTTTGCAATTAAAGTAATGAAGGAAGAAAAAGAATTCTGTTTACCTTTAAACTTAATACCGGCATATCGTTGCTCATGTTCGTGCACATACCTTCCAGAAGAGTATAATGATAAAAATAATCAAGGTTAGTCTGACCGACAGATCCCAAAAATTCAATCAGTCCTTCCCTGTATGATAACGAAAGTAAACTAGCTGGGTACATCGGACATTTGGTGGCGAAAACAGGAACATAATCACCAGATATACGATTGTTCAAAAACGTGGCTAACTGTTTTGCAAATTATAGCAACATAATTAATACGAATGTTACATTTTCTTTTTTACGCACTTCCTTTAACCAAGTTAACTTTGAATCAGGATATGTCTTTTTAATAAAATCCAAATGTTTTTCCAATTCTTCGATTTTCAAATTGCTTAAAAGACTTTTCAATTTATAATGTCCAAAGCCCTTTCGAGTATGCCCAAGATAGGCCTCGCTTTGATGCTGCTGTTTCTTGCCCCTTTTTAATTTGTTGAATGCATCTTTACCAGGGAACTGCTCGTTATCTGTATAACTTTTGATTAATTTATTCGACTGTTGAACGGACACTACAAGAAATTATTTAATTAATGCTAAATAATACTCCCAAGAATAATGAGGATTCAGACTTCGTTCAAACTTACAAATTTCCTCAAGGTTGGACAAAGCAGCTTCTTTGCGCATACTTGCCTGAGCGTCGATTCGCTTTTGCAAGTTGCGTTGTCTTTTAGGATTAGTGACAATTTCCCAACGATTATTCGACATTTTCAGTCTTCATAAGCATAAATGCACACACTTCTCAACTAAAGCCGGCTTAAGCTTAAATAATAAAATGCAAATCTATTTTGCTTTGATCGTATTTCAACTTAATCAGACTTCAAATGGCAAATGGAATACCAGTGACAGCGGCAAATATTTTATTTTCGTATTGATAAGATTTGATGTTAGATTTTATTTATTTTGCTGCAAACAAAAGTTCTGCAAACTTTGTATGCGATACTGTATTTCCCCGCATTAAATAGAAATTACGTACAGAAAACTTTACTTTCGCTTGCAGCTGATTTTGGTTAACATATGCGGTAGCACTCACTCATTGATACGAACATGATAAAAATATCCCGCGGTCATGTTAAAAATATCCCGCGAACATGATAAAAATATCCCCCGACTCACTTTCGTTCAATGGTTTTTGTGTACCACCAGTTATGGTAAATGGATATGTTAAGTTTGTGCGAACGTCTGTAATACCCGGGAAGGTCTAAGGGCTCATAATTTCTTATACCAATCGATACAGGATCATTTTCTAATCTATATAAGCTTGTCTGTCCCTTTGTCTCTCTTGCTCTCTTCAGCCTACAGGGCGGAATTTTCGAAATATTTTGATGAAATTTTGGCTCAAGAAGGACTTTTCCTTGAAATAAAAATAGATGGCCAAACCGACACATGGTGCCATTTCGCATATGTAAATTTTAACTGAATGTTTACTAAAAAAATAGACTGACATATTTACCTAGAACTAAAATTACTTGCTTTACACCAATATGTATTAAATTAATTGATAGATTATTGTGATAGAATTTTTGCTAATCGCGATTTATTTTCTTGCATATTGTGAATAATTTCCTAATTTCATTTTTTTAATTTTGTATATGTTATTTTATCAGTTAGTTGTTAAATGGAAGAAATTTTACAGTTAAATTGAAGTACTAGTTAGAGTACAAGCAATTGCTGTTAATTAAGAGTTTTCGGTCTACTTTATGTTGAAAATGGATTAAAAGTTGACGCTGATTAAATTCGAATTATATCATTATGGATGATTTGCATTATTTCACTGGAATCCTCTGATTATGTTTACTTCAGTTTAATTAATGTTTTAATTTTGAATAATTTTTGTTTAATGCTTTACCTTCTACTATTAAGAAACACTAAAATATCAAAATTGAATAAAACAGCTACCCAGCATCCATTCCGGAAAGGCAATCTATAAGAGATATTTTCTATTAACCACATAGCTGGCGATTTCAGAATTGCAGGCAGAAGAGAATTATTATTATTATTTTTATTATTATTTATTTAGAGGAAATAAATGAATGAATGCCAGGAATAAAAAAGTAGCATAAGCCTTAGCAGCGGACTATGGGTACTTTTCTCTTTAAAAGGTAAACTAAATGTGATTTACTCCCTTTAATAATGTTAAACATTTTAAGCATTGGTTATGAGCAATAGAGAAAATGATCTTCTATATATATTTGGCAACAAATGTTTTGTGGCGCTTAAAAAAACCAATCCAAATCAATTTAAAAATTTTAATAATTCTCTTTTAAAAGGATGGCGAAGATGGCCAACGTACGTGCACATGCTAAAGTTTAATGGAAAAAATGAGAACGAGAATAATATCGTGAATAAACACCTTAAGATGAAACACATAAAATCTTTCGCCGCAAGTAATGTATATGTGAAAAGCGTCGAATGTGAACTTACCATATCGTCTGAAAAATAAAAATAATAAAATCGTTTTAATAAGTAAACAAGCAACACATGAAAAATGAAATTAAGGCAACTTACATAAAAATAAAGAAGCAATTTGATTGGTTAGTGTAACAATATAAAATACAAATGCAAAATGGTATAATATACAGGTCAAAATATGTTTATATTATAAATCAAAACTTCAAAACATATATTATAAAGAAAAATTTTAAATAATATAATCTAAAAATAAGTTCTCAAGAACAACTTGTGAGTTCCGTTGTTCTTATTTCACATATATTTTGCTTATTTACCTATTATTTCTTAGGGTTTTTTATTTATTTATTTATTACACTTATACAGAAACTCAACTAAAAAAAAGACAGTCGAGTTCAAATGACTCTAAAAGTAAATCTTAAATTAATTATTATTAAAAAACTTAGTATAAGTACAATAAAACAAATAAAAGGAAAAAAAAAGAAAAAAGAAAAAAAAAGCATGTACACAATTAGCACAGAGCCACACCCACAACCGGTACAGAACCCAGTTGCAAATGAACCCCTAAGCCATCGCAAACATGCATAAGCTTGGCAACCGATAATAGTTAACAACAATTAATTTTCGAATCGTAGTGACTTTTTAGGATTAAGAGCTAGTTTAAGTACGACATTGGCAGATCTCGCCAGTCCATTAAAGCAATGTTGCTCTAAAGTGTCCGATAATGAAAAAAGGTGATAGACGTCATTTAGGTTCTTGCAAACAACTCTGAGCGGGTTAAACAGCTCATAATTATATTTACAATGACTAACCTTAACCAAGGTAAAATGCCTAGAGAAGCGGTTAGGAACATCAAAACTTATTTCTCCAAGTAATGACGGCGATTCAATAGCGCCGTTTATTAATTTGATTGCAAAGCAAACGCCCAGAACAAATCTACGTTTTTCAAGAGACGGTAAGGACAAAAGAAGCAACCTATTTTCATAGGTTTCATGCAAATTCCCTGGAAGCCTAATGCAAAGTGAAGCTTTTAATGCCTGATATGCTTGAACAAGTCTCTTTAAGCACACTAATCGCTCAATCAATATATTCAGTTTGTATGTTAATGTCTAGTAAGCGAGTAAACATTTTATGCGTTAAGAGTCAAGACATTATTTAACGTGGTGGAAAGCTTAACTTAAGTCAAACCCTAATCTTCTCATTTCTATTTTAGTTCGACGCAACTAGCACGGATTTTTTCTATATATTCCACAGGTGGTCTTTCTGACTTCTATTTCAGTTCGATGCAACTACCACGGTTTATATGTATATATATATAACACCAAACATTTACAAGAAAAATACAACTGATTCCAATTTTTAAAATGCATTGCAAAGGGCTAATATAACAACAATAAGTATATACAAGTAAATACAAGTATGGCCGAGTAAATACAAGTATGGCGGCACACATACTTGTTGTTGTATGCATAGTGCAGGTGTTCAATTAAGATAGTTATTTTTTTTCTGCACTAATGAAAATATAATTTTATGATATTTGAAGGATTTTTAAGAAAGTTTTCAAAGGTCTTATTGTGATGAATAGAATTGCGCGTAAAATGTAGCCGACATAGTGAATCATAGTGAATGTATATGTAAGGTTTTGCAAACTCCTGACCATATTCTATACCATTCTATTCTAATAAAACTGCGGCAGGGACCGTCGCTTAGAATATCTCATGTTGAGAATCCCTTTGACAACAATGCATAATAATAGATAGAATTCAAGTTAAAAGACGACATGAATTTCTTAATAATTCGAAATGAACACGACTTAACATTTATAAGAAAAATACAAATGATTCCAAATTTTAAAATGCGTTTTTATTTTTTCAATGACTTACAATATTAACGTATTTCACGTATCACGTATTTCACGATGCGTTACGCGTTCAATGTGTCCCAGCTTCGTTTCCTCTTGATCGCTGTCCGCCTCTTGGGCCCCTTGAGCGACGGCGACGATTGGCGCCCTCAACGCAACCGGCGTCCTCGTTCCGTCGGTGACGTACGCTTAGTGTTCGACTACCAGCACATCATTTAAGCGTTCCGACAAAAAATTCAATGTAATGACGTCGCTTGCGCGCCCGACATTTAGAATGCAGTTCCCGATTCTGGTCCTGAGAGGCTCCGTCCTGCTTTGCCTCTCGCCGTTTGGAAGGAGAGTAGCCATGCAATTCTTCAACGATGCGCAGGCGTCATCACTACAAGGGTCGATAAATGCAAACGAGGTGGGAATTGCTGTCGACCAGGCGCAGAGTACGCCCGACTTCATCCGTAACATCCCGAAGTTCATGAATGTGATGCACCAGAAACCCATCAACAGGGGGAACTGGATGGAGCAAAGAGATGTGCTGAAAGAAGTGAGGACATATTTAGTGGAGTGTTTAGAGATGGACTCGGTTGCTGTTGACACACGGCTTACCCTAACAAATTTCATGGAAGTTATGGACGAGCTAGTATCGGCTTACCCTGGCGAAACTTTAAAACCATACAGGATAAGCCAGGACCTGTTGGAAAAGGTATTTATAAACCTAACGGCCGACCTTAGGAAAAGAACTAGGGCGTCAGTGGAGATTATGGTGCTTTTAGGAAAATTGAGGGACTTCGTGTCGGAATGGTCCAACGGCTTCAGGTTCGACGACGAATACCTCCTCATCAACAAGATGGAGTACGCGCCTACAGTCCAGGAGGAGGAAGAATTCGCGCCGTTCGACCATGATGGGACCTGATCTTAAATCAGATCAGTGAGAAGGAAGAAAGCTATCTGCGGCTGCTCACAGTATACACAATAACGCGGTGCATCGGTAAGCAGTTGCAGTGTCAGGCGTGCGTCGCGGACCTAACGCATTCTAAACAAGATGCCGGCAGCGAGGTGGGGGTTGAGTTGTCAGCAAGCATCCTAAAGACAACTGCATCCTCACCTCAGAATACCTGGGATCGGCGGAGGTAGACAACGCGTTCCATCAAGCGTATAAGATATTTTACGCATGTATGTTGTAGCATATGGTGGACAGCGAGATAGGGAAACGCGTACAGTCAAATGTGGCGGCGCAGATAGACTTTTTCTCGCGAGGAGGTTCCTGCGGAAGCGGCAGTACCCAACGCATAAATTTGTTTGGGTATGCGCTCTTCATGCTGCTGAAGGGAATAAATTGGAGGGAGACCGAGGACGAAAACATATCGACATACTAAGCGTCAGCTCATCATCAGGAGATCATCAGGATTGCTTCTATTACCTCAATTGCGGTCGCTCACCTGAAATAAACAAAATTTCAGACGGAGAACAATTTAAAGAAACAATTCAAGCCATGCAAGTATTAAGCTTGGACCCAAGACAAGTAAGACAAAATATATAAAATTCTCCACTTTGTTTAAACGATTTCAGCTTTTTACAGATACTTGATATTCCTAAAATTTTGGGTAGCATTCTACACTTGGGCAATATAAAATACGCTAACAAATACAAAAAAGACAAAGAAGAACTAGATTTTGAAGGTTGTGATATTTACGTAAGTTTTACATAAGTTGCATTTCTTACGAAAAAAATTTTTTCACTTCTTATTTTCTTCTTCTTCCAGCTTGATGATTTACATTTACGTGTTATGAGAGAGCTGTTACTTGTTAAGGCGGATGAGTTACGAAAAAGGGTTTTACTGCGACAAATAAAATCGGCCCACGAATTGGTTCTACCTAATGACAAAGAGACGGCTGTAGCCGAACGAGATGCTTTAGCCAAACATATTTATGCCAAACTATTTCAGCATATTGTTACCGTTGCCAATAAGGGGCTAAATAATGATCGGAAGCAGAGCTTATTCATCGGCGTTTTGGATATCTACGGTTTGAAGTTGGAGCAAGAAAAATACCTGAAGGAGGGCAGGGAAATGGCCGCAGCCTAGTGGATGTATTCCCGCATCGATAAATGTTACGCCTTTATCGACTTCACCGATTATGTGGGTCCCCACTTAAAGTTACGACGAAAGTGAACTTTACCGCACTGAGATTTGAACAAGCGAACATTGACTGCGTAATAAAAACGGGCATTTGGGTAGCAATACTGTAACAAGTTAAAAAAAAGCGAATTTTTAACAATCTCCTTAGAATGAATGAAAATGTAATAGCGTAATATCATTGGAGAAAATGTTTCCTTCTTTACATTCCAAAAAGTTTTTTCAAAAATTTAAAAAAATGAACTGCATTAAATTTTTTTTACGAAGAATATGATGTGAAGATACTTGTTTCAGTCACTTTTTATGAAACTACATAAAAAGCCGGGGCGCTTAAAAGACGATGCCATGGTAATATTCGTAAAATGGCGAAGGAAATGTTGAATTATAGGTAAAAATAAGAATTTCAATAAGGAATAAAATCAAGAAATAAAACCAAAAAAAAATTTTTATAAGTGACTGAATACAAAAAATGTGTTAGATAATATTTAAAAATAATTGGAAAAGTTGTATTCGTTTTGTACACGAATGTTTTATACTTCCCATCTCAAAGCAATGTATAAAAGAAGAAGCCTGTTGACCGATCGACCCTGGATTCCGTTTATGGTTCTCGATATGGAGTAAACTCACAAAGTTGAGGTTATGGATTCGATGTAACGGGCAGAGTTTACAGCTATCAATGCAGAAAACATTTTTTTTATTATCGAATGAAAGACCTTTTATCGTAAATTTGCTGTCGAGTAACAAAGTATTCAAATTTCGATAGAGTCTACTCGATGTTGAAAATTGATACTAAAAATTATGGACTCGATGACTCGGTCTAACACGCAGACAGACTACACCTATCGATTAAATATGCATTTTCTTACAATCAGATAAAAAATCTTTCGATCGGAAAATTGCTGTCGAGTAACATCTTCAAGTTACGATCGAGTTTGTTCGTTATACAGAGCCACGGCCCACGTTTTTAACCAAATCAAATTTATCGCCCTCGAGTAAATTCAAACTATTTCCACTGGTTTTATTAGACTCATAGTCCACTACACAATAATTTTCCGATATACTTTTATCGTCGATATCATTTCCATCTAAACGTTAACAAATTAAAAAAAACTTTTAATACTTTCATGCAATTTACCTTCATCATGACAATCATCCTCGTTGGAACTGAGATTTGTTATAACTTCGGCAGCAACACTTTGCGCATCTAATAAATAACCGATATCCCTGTACGTTTTTGTATATACATTTAAGCCACAATTAGTTAAGAAGAAAATTGTGCTTTGGCAACTCTGTTGATAGTTCTCAAACTTGTGAAGAAAATTCATTGAAACGGAAGAAAAGAAATTTTGCATTAATATTTTTAAGAAAATTTCTTCGAAGGGTACCTCGTATATATAGAAAATTTATAAAGAAAGTAAAAAATAATTTTTCCAGCATAAGAAAATAATAACAACAACCGCGCGAGTTTTTAATCGGACATCAAACGTATTTTGATGAGGCGTTTGAGAAAATTGTCTGCTAAGGGCAAGTGCGACGATAGTGTTTCATCGAGTGTAGATTATAGTGGTGCCTGTGGTGTTAGTAATAGTGCAGGATTGGAAACGCATGCAGGTCTTAATCTTCATAATCATACAGGAAGTCAAGCAGCAGAAAGGAGAACTACGGTGGTTGTGACATCAAGTAAAAGCAAATATAGATCAAACATGGAGTCTATCAACAAAAGCTTCAGTGGCGGCGCTCTCAGCAGTGAGGTGTTTAAGCATTTCGAGAAATCGGGAAAAAGTGAATTGTACGGATTGTTGTATTGTTGGCGTCTCACTCTCTCTATACATATCTTAATACCTCTATTTAGCATAAAATAAATAAATTATCTATAAGAAAATAAGACAAAAAAAAAAAAATCTGGTCGACAGAGCAGCAACTCATCTCATAAACGCTTAATTCTAAATAATTTCGTTTTAGTTTGAAATACTTAAAGCAACAAATGCGGGACCACGACTGTCCTTATATGGGCAAACAGAATGAATTCAAGTTCGGAGTTGCCAGTGCCATCTACGATCTTCTATGGCAGGGCTTACGATGCACATTGAAAAAGGACACGGTTTTGAATACCTTAGGAGATGTGGTGGTATGTGTATAAAAGGCATTTAAAAAAGTGTAGACCCATACGAATTTACATTCCATAATCAGGCCCTGCATGATGACTTTCCTTCCTTGATTTTGGATGTGGTAAATGTTTTAGATGCAGAGACTTCGCTAATGACAGAGGGTATACAAGAGGAACGTTTAATGTTTTGCCAGATGCTCAAGGAATTGGATAAAGTTATATCAGATAAATTGATTAAAGAACGTTTAGAGATTGATACGTTGCAGGAAGTAGGCATAGTCAAGAATAAAGTTTTCTACACGAAGTTTATTAAGATCAAAACCAAACTCTAGTAAGTCTCTTCTTTGCTTAATTTCTAAAGGAACATATATTTAGTCTTCATCTTTTTCGTCACTCTAGTTATAAACAACGACGATTTAATCTATTTCGCGAAGAAAGTGAGGGTTATGCTAAATTAGTAACTGAATTGAATCAAGAGTTTGAAGAAGATGTCACTTCCGAAAGCATTATGGATATCATAAAATCATTGATCGGTATGCATTACTAAACCTTATGTTAACGCGTGGAAGGCCTTTTAAGACATTTATTTATTGAAGGTTGCTTCAATTTGGATCCCAATCGGGTATTGGACATTATTCTGGAGTCCTTCGAGTCTCGACCAGAACGTTGGCAATTGTTTATCCCCTTGCTAAGAGCCTATATGCCTAATGGTTCTATTATTTGTGAGGTGTTGGGCTACAAATTTCGTCATTTTTCTGACGGTAAAACGCCGCGTTCTTTATTTCATGTTTGCTCGTTGCTATTAAAATATGGTGTAATCGATTTGAATGACATCTACATATGGGTAATTCTGGTTTATAGTAACTTTATTTTTCTATATAAAGAAAACAATTCCTGCGTTTTTTAGTTAACACCCACCGATAAAGATATAATAAGCGATTGGGAGCAAGATTTATTGGAAGCCAAGGAATTTGTTCGCAAACTAAACGTTATTGTAACTAATAAGGACAAAGAAATCACTGAACCAGAACCTGAGAAAGAGTACAATAGTGTAAGCGCAAAAATTTTTAACTTTGATTACTATTTGTTATGTCATATTTTATGTTATTATCTCAATTGTCATCTTAGGAGAAATACTATGTCAACCAAAAATTTGGTTTATGCGAAGGCTTACTTAAAGTTGGTGATTGGGACAATGCCTTGAAAATTATTAAAAAATTACCGGAACAATGTGTCGCTGTTCATGAGCCTATAGCTCGCGCCTTGGCCGAGCTGATACACATTGCCATTGAGCATATATACCGCGTGAAATGTTTTAAGATTTCTCCAACTGCTAAGTTACAGAAGAGACGTCTTTGCGAAGACTTGAAACTAGTGCAAAGAATACAAGCTAAAGAATTTGTTGAGTTAAGAAAGTATGTGCTGCCCATGTGTGTTGCTTTAGGCCCGTCATTACATTACGACACGGTTTTAATGTATAAGTTGTTGCGAATTCTGCGTGCTATCATTACTGAGATGGGTGTTGATAATCAAAACTTGCCAACTCCACATACAGAGGCAGAGAGTCTATATAACGAAGTAATGACCATAATGGATGCCGCTATATTACCAGCTTTATCATATCTGGATTGCAATTGCCATGGCTGAAGAAATTTGGACCGTTTTGAAATATTTCCCTTATCATTACCGGTGAGAGAGAAAATTATAAAAAAAATTTCTTCATGTAAATCTTTTTTATAACTCCCAGTTATGGTTTGTACGCCCGCTGGAAGAATGACACATATTTGCTGCATCCTCAGCTAATACGTCGCCGTGGAAATGCTCAAAAACATATTAAGGCCATTATGAAGCGTGTTAGCAAAGAGAATGTCAAACCGTTGGGTCGTCAAATCGGCAAACTAAGTCATTGTGCTCCCGGCTTCTTGTTCGATTACGTAAATTTATACGCATTAATTTGTAAAGATTTGATTTCTATCGATTTACCTTTGCAGATTTTGCTACAAATTCAAATTTATGACAATTTAATTGGGCCCGTTGTTGATTCGTTGAAATACTTAACATTATTATCTTTCGATTGTTTGGGCTATTGTTTGATAGAGGCATTAACTATGGCTGATAGAGATCGTTTCAAACATGATGGCACATCCATATCGTTGTGGTTACAAAGTTTGGCTTCGTTTTGTGGTGCCATTTTCAAAAAATATAACATTGAACTGAGCGGTCTGTTACAATATGTTGCTAACCAACTAAAATCACAAAAAAGGTAATCTTTATTTATCGCCGCTTTAAGGAACAAAATTAATCTATATATTTCTTCTTTATATTAGTTTGGATTTGCTGATACTTAAAGAAATTGTACAAAAAATGGCTGGTGTGGAATCAGCCGAGGAAATGACGAACGAACAATTGAATGCCATGTGCGGGGGTGAATTGTTGCGAGGAGAGGTAAGAAGAGTCTTGGAAATAAAACGAATTTTGAGAACTAAATTGCCTGCTTTTGTGAAGATACGTCTATCACTAGAAAAGTAATATTATTTCGCTTTAACACTTGCATTTGAGTGAAGATCCAATGATCAGCTTAACAGCGCTTATCATTGTTGCGGAGCCCTTCGCAAGCACCAGTGTCGAAAAAGTGCGACATAAAAATCTTTAAATTTCGTTTTGCTTTTGAAGCACATTTTTGATTTAAAAAAAGTGTATTCTAAATATTACAATTTGCCGTTTTTTCATTTTTAGGCTGGCTATTTCAGTCAGGTACGAAACACCAAAAAATCGTCACAACGCTTAAAAGACGCTTTGGCTAGCAATGATCTGGCTGTTACTATTTGCTTGTTAATGGCTCAACAAAAGCATTGTGTTATATATCGGGAAACGGCACAAAGCCATCTAAAATTGGTAGGCAAACTATACGACCAATGTCAAGACACTTTGGTACAGTTTGGCACATTCCTTGGATCCACTTATTCGGTTGATGAGTATGTAGAACGTTTACCTTCCATTATTACAATGTTACAAGATTACCACATTAATGCCGATGTAGCATTTTTTCTGGCCAGACCTATGTTTACACATCAAATCAATGTAAGTTATTTTAGTCGACAAACATGAAGTCGGCAATTCCAATAACATTTCTTTTAACTCCAGCAAAAGTACGATCAGTTGCGTAAAGCAGATCCAAATGCTAAAAAGTTGAATAACAATCAGAAATTACAAAAATATTTAGACGCTACTAATTTAATAATGAATCCGATTGTTGAGTCGGTCCGTCCTTTACATGGATTGAAAGTTTGGGAAGATATATCGCCACATTTTTTCGTTACTTTCTGGTCTTTAAGCATGTACGACCTGCAAGTACCGTCGGATAGTTATCAGCGAGAAATATCCAAGTTGAAATTGTTATCACAGCAAGCAGCTGATTCCAAGGATTCGGTACAATAGTTGGCATATTTTAATTAAGGTTAATTTTTAATTGAGGAAAACGTTTTCAGAATGCCTCCAAGAACAAAAAAGAGCAAGAACGTTATATGGCCTTAATGGACAAACTGCAAGATGAGCGTAAGAAGCAACAAGAACATGTTGATAAAATCTTACAACGATTGCAGCAACAAAAGGATAATTGGTTTTTATCACGTTCGGCTAAGTCAGCAAAAAATGAGACCATTACTCAATTTTTGCAATTATGTTTGTTTCCCAGGTGAGTGTGATTTTTGGAATTGTGTGGAATTTGAAAGGAAATTTTTAATTTTTATTTCCATACTTTCTATTCAGGTGTACTTTCACTGCTCTGGATGCTTTATATTGCGCAAAATTTGTACACACTATACACAATTTAAAGGCTGTTAACTTTTCAACTTTGCTTTGCTACGATCGAGTAAGATATTTTTGTGCGATGAGAGTCTGCCAAATATTTGTACATTTACTTTCTGATTTAGATCTTTTGTGACATAACATATTCGGTGACTTCTTGCACGGAGAATGAGGCGACACGTTACGGTCGCTTTTTATGTGCTATGCTGGAAACCGTAATGCGTTGGCATTCGGATCAGGCCACCTTTAATAAAGAGTGCGCCAATTACCCGGGCTTTGTTACCAAGTTTCGCGTTAGCAATCAATTTTCAGAAGCAAATGATCATGTTGGCTATGAGAACTACCGACATGTCTGCCATAAATGGCATTACAAAATCACCAAGGCAATTGTATTCTGTTTGGATTCTAAGGAATACATGCAAATACGTAACGCCCTCATTATATTAATGCGCATTTTGCCTCACTATCCAGTTCTGGCCAAGCTTGCTCAAATCATTGAACGTAAGGTGGAGAAGGTGCGCGAAGAGGAGAAGAACAAAAGACCGGATCTATTTGTAATAGCTTCTAGTTACATAGGACAACTTAAAACTAAGGCTGCACAAATGATAAAGGAAAGCGATTTCCATCAAGTGTCAGAGCGACCTTTACGAGTAGAAACAGGAAATGCCGCAGCCAGTGGCGGCAATACAGCAATAGCTGCCAATATAAATTCATCAATGACGACGAGTGGTAGTAGTATCAGCTTATTGGCTAGTAACAATCTAATTAACACGAGCAGTAATACATCGAGTGTGGTGACAATAGCTAGCAATGAAGTCCTCAGCAAGGGCATTGTTAACAACGGTGAAATAAAATCAGGTGTTTAAAATGCTCTTTAATAATCTCTAGACGACGGCCACTTGACATCCAAATTTTTATATTTCAGAAAAGCGTGAAAAAGAACGCTCGGAAAGGCCTTCGAAGATCATAAAACTAAATGCTAACACTTCCGCCGACCGTGAACGGGAGAACTCAGCCGCTAATCGCAATATTACGGTTATAGAGATAAAGGATGACTTCGCGTTAACAAATGCTGGTTCAGTCAACTCATCCTTATTAACTACAATTAATGAGAGAGATCATGACCGTCTAAGTAGCACACGCTCTTTAAAAGAACATGGCATTAAGAAGGAAGAGCGTATACGTGATCGTGAACGCGAACGCAGTGAACGTAACGAAAGAGAAAGGGAGCGTGACTTACGTAGCCAAATTAATGAAGATGTGGAAGGGTCCGCCGCAATTCGCTCGAAGCGAGAGAAACGTCGCGAAGACCGCTATCGCAATGAATCGCCTACGCCGCTGGATACACTAGATGTGGGCGCAGTTAAACATGAATACGGTGACAGAGAACGGGAGCGCGAGAGAGAACGTGATTACGAACGCAATGAACGTACTGTAAGAGATCGTGATCGTGATTTAAGTTCAGTATCAAATGAGAGTAATGGATCTTTGCAGCAGCAGAGACGCAGTCAGGATATGATAGAATACGATAAAGGTAGGAAACGATGATAAATGCGTGAGAAAAAAGGAATTAGAATTCCTTAATTTATACATAATGCTTTTTACAGTAGACTCTAAACGTCGTAAACTGGATACCTCATCAACGTCTTCAAATTCAAAGGTTAGTATCATGGTGCTATCGTAGATTCCTTGTCTCTGTATGTGAGTGAGTATAGGAGAAACAGCTGCAACACCGACATTAACAGCAATAATAAAAAAGATCACAACTATCCTTCTGGTGTCACATCAGTGAAAGCAATTTTTATAATCATAACAACAAGCAGCAAATATTTGGCTTTTCTTCTGCTGTGCGTGGAACATCTCTCAGCTTCACCTTTCACCAAGCTCAAGTCTGAAAATCGTTTGTTTTGATTGTTTCCAACTCAGGGTTTATTATCGATTAAGTAAACATTGGCTGGTCCAGTAGAAAAATATTTCAACAAGAACAATAACTAATGTATAAAGTGTCAATTTCTAATATTTAATTTTAATTAATTTTAGAATAACTATATATCCCTCCTATATCCTATGTATTATGTAATAAGGGGTGAGTATGTATTACTGCTAGTGGTAATCGATGTCTATAGGATTTATTCAAGAAATATTTTATTATCATTGTTAGTTGAAATGACCTTTTTAACAATTTTAGTTAGTCGATTAACTTTTTTACGTAAAGACATAAAAATAATAGTTGAAAAGTAAGGTTTACCAATTAAGTTTAATATTAAGTACGTATTGCTTCGCGAGGAAACTGCTTTGCATAATACCTGTGATATCCAACTTACCGGAAGAGCATAATTACACTATTATAGAAGAAGCCAGGAAAACAAAGGACGTATATTAACGGCCACGAGAAGACAAGCCTGAAGCTACTAAAAATCGTGTCCAATCAACAACTCTTCAAAGAGGAATTCAGAAATCCTAAATTTTATAGTCACAACTGCATCAAAAAAATTCATCAGAACGAGCAGCAAAAGAAATCAATCCGTACCGAAATAAACTTCTAAACAATGAAACATCAAAGATTTCGTAAACTTCATCTGCAGAGTGGATGCCAACTTTGTGTGACCTACAACGGATTTTGATTTAAAACTCGCCACAACTGGTGCAACAGCATTTGGAAATTTTTATCGAAAATATTCATCAACACTTAGCCTAATCCCTTTTCGCATTCGTTCGTTCATCGCTTTCCTAAGTCAATTTGCTTGCGAAATTCTTTGGAATGTAAAATAGGAAAGGAAACAAAACTAATTCAACAGTTGATCACGGCTTTAATTGTTTTGAAGGCGGCCTTGTGCGAAAGAGATTTAAGTATAACCTAATGCCAGTTTCATATACGAAAAGATATGTGAACTTTACTACTCCCAAACGAATCGTAACGCGGCCAAAAATGTGAAGTGAAAGGGCACCACGGGGGATGGCGTTAAAAAGTCCTTCTGCTCAGAGATTCATATGTCTTTGCCACAAGGGAAGATTTTATCGGGAAATAGTTTTCTTAACGTAGCAGCAATCCGAGCGCAGAACATCTTAAACACCAAAGTCGAAAGGATTTTCAAACAACTTCTCGCTTTTAAAGACTGGGTAGATGAATGTATTGTTATCATCAGAGGAAATCAACATTTCTACTACAATTATTAAAGTCACCATCACTTATAATACAGTTACAAAAAAAAGTTCTAATACTACTACGGAGGAAATCATGCGGCCTGTATCATCAATGTCTTCATTGTCCTCTGTCGAGAATGTCTGATTGAAAAAAATCTATAGCCCAAGATATCTACTGTAGTGATTAGTCTTAATTATAAAGGACCTTGCATCATCTTCATAAAAGCCCACAAATGAAATCAGTGATAATAAATAAGTGTCAAAGAGTGAAGAGAAAGAGAGAAAGAAAGAAAGAGAGAGAGAGTGAGTGCGTGCTTGCCTTTGTGTATACGCCAAAAGAAGACAAGATTGTGCTGCTTGTGTTGTTGAAACGTTGGTCACAAAAAACAGCTTAAACTTGTAATGGTGAGCGGTAAGTGGCAAAAATAGAAAGGGAGCAACTAGCAAATGAGTTAGAAATCAAAAAGGCCTAAGTAAGAGAGAGAAAGGCATCAATAGATTAATTTAGTTAAGGAATCTAAATTATATGTTTTAACGCTTTTTTCAATTTTATTTGTGCTTCCAAACCTTCTCTTCAAATATATAATTCCAGAAGCAACAACAACAACAGCAACAATTAGTGGATGATCACAGTGAGCCAACGAAGAAGGAACGAAGTCTAAAGACAAAAGAGCGTAAAGAAAAGATGACCGAGGAGGAGAAAGATGCGCGCAAAGAGCGCAGATTGGGGCGTAAAAGGGAGCGTTTGGAGGAAACTTCTACTTCTACTTCTAAGCGCAGAAATAGTAATTATACTCGAAATTATACCCAAGAAAAAAAATAAAAACCAATTATTTTTAATTTCAGTACAAAATGGTGATGATGAAATGCGAACTGAACGTGACAAATACCACCAAAGGGTAAGATCATTTGAATATGCAAATATTTGGGAATTCTCGAAACGTTTTTATACAGGAAAAATCCCCTCATATACGTGATGCACGCGAAAGATCACATGAGAAATTTGAACGCGAACGCAGTTCCCGTGATGGAAATTTGAACGCGAACGCAGTTCCCGTGATGAGCGCACGAAGTCTACGCGGTCTCGTATCGGCTATTAATAGTTCCACGAATATACTTTCTACGCATTATCTGAAAAACAAATTTTTAATTATGATTTTATTTTTTTCCCACTCCGACTAATAATTAAAGTAACAAACTTATTAATTAAAAAAAAATATATATATAAAATAATTTACACCAATATTTATATGCGCAAATTTTTTTTTTTTTTACATATATGTTTCTTCTTTTTAATTTTAAGTGGGAATTTTCATTATTTTGACATTTAGTATTTTGTCCAAGAAAAAAAAAAAAAAAAGAATCCAACACAAGCATAGTTTCACTGAAGATTTACGCCTTTTTTTTTGAAAATTATTGAAAAAATTCTTATTTAAGATGTGCAGTTCCATACACGGTCTCAATTGTAAATGTTTTACCCTTTGATGATTTACCTAAAATATTGAAAATAATTAAAATAAAGTTTTTTTTAAATAAAATTAAATATATTTGAAAACTAATAGAATTCGAATTCTTTGAAATTTAGAAAAACACAAGCCAAAACAAAAATGATTATTCAGATTCGTTTATCCACCCTCTCTATTTGGAATATGCGGTATTTTTCGAGCCAACTTACCAGTTTTGAAGGACTTTTCGTACTAAACTAACCACACAGTTAGTCTATAAAAAATTTGATGTTCGTGTTGATATTTCAAATATGTCGATACAAATATTCGGCTTTACATCGTTTCAACCGGTTTGGGACTAAATATCTTAAAGGAGACGTTTAAGTTTGATTTCACACATTATCCAGTGAATAATGTTATATTTGAAGAATTCTTAAAAAACACCGTAACGTTTGTAATATGGAAACGGCTTAGTTAAAAAGTGTTTTACTCTTAAGGCGCAACTCAATATTTTATAATAAAGCAAAAGTTTTTATTATGGGATTAACGTATAGGGTCAATTCGGGTCCCGTTATAAAAGGAAATGTGAGATGATGTGTGATGGTATAACAATAAACGGCTTGTAAAAGAGAATACAAAACGGTGTCTCTTAGGGTTCTTAAAAGCGGCTGGTATCTTACACCGCCTATATCCGGCCGAGCTTACACCATAATTTATGTGGTGTGGAATCGAGCTTCCAAATGATCCCTACAAACATTTGATCGCTGCTCAACCTCCTCAACATTATTAAGCGTCGATATATATTATAAATCTTGTACAAAGATAAAAGCGATCTGTCGACGGATCCAATTATTTTAAAGAGAATGCTTAGATAGAAAGGCAAGACACACAGAGACAGACTGACCAAGGACATGTTTAACGATTAGGAATTTGGTAGTAAGACATGTAAATATATTTCTTGGACGTCGCAAGATACACAAGAGAGAGAGAGAGAGAGAGAGAGAGCGTATTTTTACCTTAGGGAGATGCAATGACTCTCTCGTCTACGCTGATAAACATTTATAAACTTTTACTTATCTTCGTGTTTTCCCCGTCGTTAATGTAAACTTATTGTTAAGCCTGTATTTTTCGTTTTCTCTTTCTATTGAATGCTGGTATCCTTTTGCTCTTTGGTTTCTATATCTCCTCTTTTTGTGTGAGATTGTGCTTTTTTGACATGTCATACGCAATTATTCCTTTTGAGAATTTTGACAACCTTCCCTCTTCACCAATGAAATCAAAGGGAGGTATAGCGAATTCAAAAGGGGATATAGCGAAATCAAAAGGAGGTATAGCGAAATCAACAGGAGGTATAGCGAATTCAAAAGGAAGTATAACGAAATCAAAGGGAGGTATAGCAAATTCAAAGGGAGGTATAGCGAATTCAAAAGGAGGTATAGCGAATTCAAGAGAAAACATATGAAATTGTTTACAAACCAAAGAGAGGTATAGGTGATAGTATTTTTGTGCTTTTGAACATTTCCGTGACTTCAACCGAAATCAAGCATATAATAGTGATTTCCTCTTATAAAAATTGTCTAATAAAATTATGAGAAAATTGACAAAATTCGATAATAATCTGAAGCTACTTATTATTGCAAAGGTTCCTTTAAAGCAAACGATTTGTAAATTTATGGAAAACCGGGAGGGATTTATTTGTACCGTTACATTTATTTGTACCACTGCTCCATAAATGCGTACTTAAATAAATAAATGCACGCGTAAGCACAACTGCATGTGCAGCTCCGCCTTTTGATTTGTTTTAGATGTTTTTGAATTTTTTTGTAATTTTTTCAGTTTTTTTTTTATTTTAAACACTGTGAACTACTTTGCTTTTCAGCTATCATCAACATGCAAAGGTACCTTTAAAACAAACGATTTGTAAATTTATGAAAACCGGGAGGGATTTATTTGTACCACTGCTCCATAAATACATACTTAAATAAATAAATGCATTCATTAGCAAACATAAGCACAACTGCATGGGTGAGGATTTAAACAGAAAATTGGTTGAGGAAAGGATTTTGAAGAAAATCGGTGAACGCGTTGAAATGTTGTTATAGTATACGTCTATCAGTGACAAAATGGAAGATTACTTAAATGAAAAAAAATTCAAATAAAAGTCCACTGTTTACTTAATTGAACAAAAGCCATTTGTTTGCTTGGCCCTACCAACAATTGAGAGTTTATATATTTCATTGCAACGAATGATTCGTTCACTTTGATTCTATGGAATGTGGAGATGCTAAAAATTTTCATGTACTTAAGACTCTCAATTCGAAGTCATCCGTTTTTCGTGATCTTCAATTGATTTACGATTTCGTGCAGAAAACTCCACAACTGTGCATTGTACATATAAATTTCGAGCTCTGAAACGCTTAGAAGTTCAAAAAAAAACATATACATCAAATTGTGGGCATACAACCATTGCGTGCTCAGGTAGAATAATAATTTCCAATTTTATTCAACTTTTTCTTTTCTTCCAGCACTAGTTCTCCACACGCGTCAAAATATATAACAAATTAATGAATTTGTTCGCTTCCTATTGCGTAGAATGACTCAAAATTATAATTAAATAATTTTTGACTTTTGTGCCACTGAAGAATCTTTTTCGTGTTATCATGGGCAACTTCTTTCATTATTTCGAGTTATGTAGTCAATAGGTTCTACAGTGTGCGGCTTTTCAAATAAGTTCTACAATTTTAATCTCTGTTGCCGACGCTGGCAATTCCGGGAATCTCCAGCGAGATACCTTGCCCAAGTACACTTTACTTTACAATCCTTGATATTATGCAACCCTGAGCAATCTCTGAGCATTTCGCGAACGCAAGAAAGATAGTATTGGTCTTGTTCGTAACCACGTAGCTACAATCAGAAAGCGAGAATTGTTGAGTTTATAAAAAATGCATTTGATGGAAGCAACATTTTATAATTACCTCTAATATCCTTTGCTCTCTCAACGTAAGAATTTGTTAAGAAAGTTAAGACCTTTTTATTTGTTTGCCCAGTGCTGCTGTCGCTCAATACCAAATGGTGTGTTAATCTTACGCCAAAGGTTTGCGAACCACACAAGGAAGTTGCAGGGATGCTGTAAAGTAAACTTTGTCTTTGTCGGACCATATAACGAGAGCTTTTGTTCATTTTCATCGAAACGCCTGCAGCTTTTGTTTAAATACGCATCGTTTGTTGCGCATGCAAATGAATGAAAAGTTGAATGATTTTATTGAAGCTTTTTTTAAGAACTAACTTTCCGTCTAAAAGCTTCCTCAACAGCTAACGCTGTTAAAGAAGAGTCGTAGGTCCACTGAACACATAATCAATATTGGATTTTTTCGCTTAACAAAAAGTAGACGCTTGCTAAACCCTATTGGGTTTTTTTCATATAAGGCAGGATATGAAAATAAAAAACTGCATATTATTAAAAATTAATATTCGGTGGGGTAGAAAACAAGGATCTTATTTCATTCTTCTTATAGTCTATTGATCAGATCTTGGACGGAAGAGGTTGGAAGTTTCCGCACACGACGGTCAAATTCATCGCATATATTTTTGATACGGTTCATGCCTGGTGACTGGGGAAGAGGGTGAAGCACTTTACAGCAATTATATAAGAGCTATTCTTGAATTAAGCGGGACTTAGGCTTGAAGTCGTTATCTGGGAAGAATTTGAATATACCAAGTTTATCCGCTATTTCTTTAAAATTTTCCTTACTATGCCGTCCATAAAAACCAATTTTCAGACTCTATTGGCCCAATCCACACCAAACTGTGCCATGCTTGCCGTAAGTCGCTGGTACAAGAACGTAATAGAACACTAGGACAGAGAAAGTCAGAAAATTGGTGCTTATGGCGTTTAACAAGCATTTAGCTGGTTTTTTTTTTTTACAAGGTTATATGAGAAAAAATGGCAACGCTGTTCAGGCGTCTTTGTTAAGAAAGATAATCCGTTCAGGCGTCTCTGTTAAGAAAGATAATCTGTTCGGGCGTCTCTGCTAAAGTGAAAAACAAGAAGTGTGGCAAGGTTTATAAAAACAAGTACATGTTGAGAATGGTAAGAGCACAGAGTTGAGAGATGACTCACGGAGCCTCATGCAAGCTGTTAAATTGGAAAAAGTGGTGGAAAAAATCGTAGCTGGATCTGGATTCCGCTATAACTGTTGTACTTTATAAGATTTACTTTGATATGTAAGTCATATAAGAGGAGAGGTCGGGTGCGCAAAATAAAAACCCAAGCAAATTAAAGTAGTACTAACCCCCTCTTAGATGAATTAGAAATTTCCTCAAAATCACTCAGATTCCCAGATCAGATTCGATTTTACTTTTAGAAAAAAAATATATTTTGTGGAGCGAAAAAACCTCACATTAATGGACTCACTGCACACAAGAAGAAAATTAGAAGAATTACTTTTTAATTTTCAGCAAGTCAACAACAGTAGAGTGTGATAAATAATCAACAGAGTTTGGAAATGCCAAAATAAAAGGGCTTACCTAGCAAATCGTTAGTACGCTTGCAGGAAATGGAGAAGCATCCTTTCTTTATGTGTAAAGCTCCACAGCCCAGCGATGAAGTGCATCCCATGTTAGTAGGTCTTCAGAAATTGAAATATGATTGTAGATGTTCTTTTTAATTGTTCTTCACTGCCTTGTTTCTTACGTTGTTGTTGGAAGGAATACGAATCTGAATTTTCGCCCTCTGACTCTCCCTTTTTCCGATTCACTTCATTACTGTAAGTTTTCCAAGATATAATATAGCTGGCAAATGAATTGTTACTATTGTTAAGCAAACCCCCCTTTAATTTTCTTATCATCTTTCTAATATAAATAAGAGCATGTGTGAATTTTTTTCAGTAATTGTTCACATATTTACTTCAAAAGATTCATATTATTCGTATTATTATACCATTAATCTTATAACTTGTTGAATTGAAAAAGCGACTCTGAATTTGGTGGCATGTGAGAGTTTGAATGTTAATGTTTTTGGAAATTGGTGTAATGAGAGAGTAAGAATTTGGAAATTGGTGCAATGAGAGAGTATGAATTTGGTGCCATGTGAGTTTAAACCAAGTTTTTTTAGCTTCTTAGTCGCGTTGTAAAAACGGAGGTTCAGCGTGAACACACTTGGGCTTTATTGAGTTGGCGATTAGTTTAGGTTGTTGACTAATAAATTAAAATAGACTTTTTTTTTTTTGTGAACGCTAAAAAACTCTGCCACTTTAATTGTTCTTGTGTCCGCCGCTATTTTATAAAATATCTTTTTTGTTCAACCAAATCTTATTCCTTCTTATGCGAAATTGCGGTGAAGTGTGATGCTAAGGCTTTAGCGCGTAAATACCTTACTCTCTTATCAGGCGAAAAAGGAAGAAGAAGAGCAGAGTAGTTTTATTTCA